>PPMV03000033.1:0-101399 GCA_003706995.3 Yamadazyma philogaea
TCGTCTAATTCATTGTACGTTTTTACCCATCTTTGAGCAGTTCTTGGCTTGATACCTAAACTATTGGCGATAGAGGTGATGGACCTATGAGGTTGTTCTTCCCATAAAGCAAGAAAGTCTTCTCTATCCTGTAAGGTGTAATTACGGTAAGTACGGGTAATTTTGTCCTCGTCTTCTACTTTTACTGCTTTTACTGCTTTAGATTGATTCAGACGGGGCTCAGTAAAGATAGAAGGAGCACGATTCCTTTCTGCCTCTCTGTAAAGACTCAATGTACAAAGACTTTCAAGTGGAATACAACCTTCCATGTCAGCGTCATCTACAACCAAGTTTCCTGCTTCATCAGTGATGGTAGAATCCCCTTTTTCATATCTGAAAGAATAATCCATGTTGGTTCAATGAGAAAATTAAAGTATGACGACTCCTTAGCATTTATAGTGCGCCAAAGTACTATCTATCATATTCACTCAAAACCGCCTTAGTTGGTCATTCAAAAGTGGATGAGGGTGAATTCAATTTATAACAGCCAGCACTCAATTGTGTGAGGTTACGCCAAATTTACTGGTGCTCTCACCCCTTTTATTCTCTGTGAAGCGCAAAAAGTGACAACATGACTGGTAGAAATTTTCAACAAAATGCTCTAAATATGAATGGCCAAAAGTACATTATTCAATGGTAATCTCTGAAATATATGGGACAGAACCACCGAAATAGGGGTTACTGTCCGCCAAATAAAATCATCGAAGCCTACTTTTCAAAAATCATTTGCGACATTTACTTATGAGAGGTTTCCCATTAGCGTGGGATTAAGTGTAGCAGAGATGTTTAAATCATTTCAAGAAGATTGGAAATAGCCTATATTAGGGGAGGTGAGAATTAACTATACCCATAAACACAATCCATAGACAATCCATAGCTCAAACGAACGATCTTTTAGTTGAGGTGTTGCGCACAAAAATGTAAACAGACATCTCAAACGTCATATACAGGACATGCGGTTAACAGTTTTTCAAGTGTCAAGATAAGAATGAATATAAATAAGACATATATCCAGTTCCTTCTTGTTGAGTCTATAAAGCCATGAAGTTACTTTCGTTCTTTGCCTTTATCGCCATTGCTCTCGCTAAAAACATTTTGATGTCCAATGATGACGGTTGGGCTTCCACCAATATCAGAGCTTTATACAGAGACTTGAAAGCTGCTGGACATACAGTTATTTTGAGTGCCCCCGTTTCTCAAAGATCTTCATGGAGTGGTAGGTACTTGCTTCCCGAAACTAAGGAGTTATTAGACGATGGGGAATTTGGTTACAAAAAAAAGGGTGAACCTTCTTGGGGCCACGAAGAGAATGATATTGGCATTTGGTATTTCAATGGAACCCCTGCGTCAGCAATGGCATTTGGTTTGGACTACGTTGTTCCCAAATACTTTGGTAATATCACCATTGATTTAGTGGTAGCTGGTCCAAACGAAGGATCTAATACCGGTGAGTTTGTTTTCACTTTATCAGGTACCATGGGTGCAACATACAACGCTGTATTCCGTGGGTACCCTGCCATCTCAATTTCTGGATCTGGGTCCAACAACTCATTTTTCAAGGACTCTTTAGACGATGATTCCATGAATCCTGCCAATATTTACGCCCAAAATTGTGTACAAATCATTGAACAGCTTTTTGAAAAACAAGGTGATAACAAAAGAACATTGCCTATGGGTGTGGGATTGAATGTCAATATTCCTCGTGTTGGATATGAGTCAGATGATGGATGTGACGATCCCAACTTTGTTTACACGAGGATCAGTGGCGAGCAGTCGACCGTTGACACCCTCTATTTCAACGAAACTTCTGGTTTAATTGAAGCCGACTGGGATGGTGTGTCTCCTGCCGTCCAAGCATGTTTGAATGGCAATTGCTCTTTACCATCGGAAAGCTACGTACATGAATCAAGCAAATGCTCTATCACTATTTCATCTTTCCTGATTGATTGGGACGCTAATGCTCAGCTACAAAAGGAAGTCAAAGATTTATTAGGTGGCCTTGTCTAAAGCTAAACTAAAGGTTTATCCTCGTGACCGTTTCGTCAATGTTTACTCACATTCGTTTTCTCAAATATATACACTACTTTCAAAGTGATTGTGCTGATTAATTATCGCTGAAGTTCTCAAGTTAGTACCACACTGTCTTAAACTCGAAACAAAGATAATAGTGTATTCGTTACCGTGAAAGTCAATATTGCTTGTAAGCACATAAGTGCGTTCTTAAAAAAGTACCGGCATAAAACGCAGGTAAATCTAAACTTTCCCTCTCACGTCCAAGCAATTGTCCTAGTGCCAATTGATTGCACCATATCCAGTAACGCTTTACCCCGGATTATTTTATTGTGCACTTGCTGCTTGCATTATACAGGACATTATAATTCCGCTATTGGAAACTGCGAGGGTGACAGTCACCCTACGGAATTTTTCATTGGAGTTGAATGGAGATGGAACCGTACCTTCAGTTGGGCCAGCCCGAAATGAATAGGAATGTTGTAAATAGTGATGCAAAGTTTGCCTGTAATGAATGCAGAAGACGCCGGATCAAGTGTTCGAGAGAGTTGCCGGTTTGTAATGTTTGCGCAAAATACAGGCGTCATTGCTTGTATATGAAACATAGTAAAACGCCGTTAACTAGAAAGCACCTAACGGAAGTGGAGGAGGAACTCCTGGTTCTCCGAAAATTATTGAAAACTCATTTGCCAGAGCTCGATATATCTCAAACTTTATTGGAGCTCAAGAATGGCCTGGAAGCCAGTGAGTCCGTTGCGCAGGTGTCAAGCAAGAGATCCCGCCTGGACGCCCTGTTGAACACCACAGAAGCTTTTAAGACACCTTTGAATATACGGTCGCTTTTAGTAGAGAGTTCGGGGGACAATTCAGATTTACAAATTCCTCAGCTATTACCTTCCACAATCTACCTCGATTACCAGCATAGGAGAAAGCTGGCAAACTCAGAAGTTTCACCCAACTCTGGTTACAATTGGGATGAGAGAAAAAAGGGTGAATTTGAACCATCAATAATAGACGGTATGGCCACCACAGAATCCAACAGTTACTTGGGTGCAGCTTCAAGTGCAGCTCTTATAACTTCAGTAGGAGGGGGCTTCTTCTTCTACCATACGGAGCAGCACTTTATGGAGGAGAATAGTTCCCCCACTGGAGCAGACAATCAACGGATCATTTCAAGGTCCAAGTTGGAATATTATGTCCATCAGTATTTTGAGACATACCACATCTCATATCCCTTGGTTTATAAGCCAGTGTTTATGGCCCAATTTAGTGATATCATTCCTTCTCCAGACGGCTGGGAAGGGCTTTTGTACATTGTTGCCGCAATTGGCTCATTTATGTCTGCTCTGTCCCCGGACGAGAATGATGACTTGAGGCTTTTTGAAATAGCAAAGTCGAAACTCTCCATCGAGATGTTGGAAACGGGAAATTTAACTTTGGTCCAAACTCTAACGTTGATATCTAATTATTTGCAAAAAAGGGATAGACCCAATTCAGGATATAACTATTTGGGTCTTGCGGTAAGAATGGCCTTGGGATTAGGATTGCACAAACAAATTAACGAAGGCGAAGAGTCGCTATTGGACCAGGAGATAAAGCGAAGAGTCTGGTGGTGCCTTTACATATTTGATTCTGGACAGACAATGACTTATGGACGGCCGTTAGGGATTCCTTGTGCGGGGATCGACTCAAAGCTTCCTTTGAATATATTGGATACCGAGCTCACAGGTAAATCTACAAAGCTCCCACGGGAACAGGTCTCTCCAACAATATACACGAGTGTTCGTCTACAATCGCTCCTTCATTTATTCACTAACAGTATCTACGAGCGGATAATAACAGACCCATTTCCTTCATCAGTTGATCTTTTGAAATGGGACAAGCAATATATTGAACGGTGGATCAATCTTGTTCCCAAATATTTTAGAGAGGGCTGCGTGGTCCCCATGCAATTCAAGCTAGCACAATCTGTTCTCACATGGAGGTTTCGTAACTTGAGAATAATCATGTACAGAACATTCCTTTTGAGAAGCGTGATGGCAAACTCAAAGAGCGTCGAAGAGGAATGTGACTCAAAAGCTGGTGAGATATGCCTACAAGAGTGTAGTGCTACCATAAGAAGTATGGATGTTTTTTGGGCCCTGAAAGATAAGTACAATAGGATGGATGTATGGTATTCGTTGTATTTTCTTATTCCAGCAGTCTTGATGCCTTTAGTGTGCCTAAGAAATAATCCTGTTTCTCCATCTGCTGGCATTTGGAGAATGGATATAACCACTTCTAAGAAATTAATAGAAAAGCTCGTGGAAATATGCCCATCAGCAAAAAAAATATCACATCTCATCGAGTCTTTGGGATCAGGATATCTTTCACAAGCCAACCCCCATGAGACGGTGAATTTGATCCCAGAGGGGACAGAAGATAGTCCATTTTGTCAATTAATGCAATTGCATTCAATGCTTCAACCGGGAGCTTTCGATATAGAGCAACAGTTCTTGTAATGTTAAGCATTGCATAATCTAATCTATAAAAATAGTATTCAAGTCAAAGTGTATCCGCCTGAAACTACAACCTCCTCTCCAATCATATACGAGGAAGCATCACTGCATAAGAAAACGTAAACGCCTTTTAGCTCATACGTAGCACATAGTCTCTCTGCAGGAATCATCGAAAACCATGTCTCTCTCCATTCCTTTGGATGAATGTCCAACATATCGGTGTCAATATAACCAGGCGAAACACAATTCACTCTCGCAAAGTCAGCCCATTCGACAGCCAAACATTTAGCTAATTGCACCAAGCCGGCCTTTGAAGCATTATAAGGTGCTTGCTTCTGAGGTTGATTTACAATCAAGGAAGAAACCGATGCAGTGAATACAATTCTCCCTTGCTTTAGCTTACCAGCAGCCTTCTGCTTCTTGAATGCGTTAGCAGCAGCTTGAGCAGTGAAAAAGGCACCGTCTAAATTAACGTCCATGATTTTACGATAATCATCAAATGAGGTTTCTTCTGCAGGGCAGTGGAGTACAACTCCGGCATTAGGTATAACTATATCCAACCGATCAAACACCTGCAAAATTTCGTCAATGCATTTGGCAATGTCTTTTTGGCTAGAGACGTTGCACCTGAAAGCTTTGAAACGAACCCCTAATTTCTCAAACTGGCCTGCAATCTCTTCAATATGATCCCGTGAAGAGCTATTGTAAGTTATGGCAATATCTGAACCAGCTTCAGCTAGCCCAATGGCTGCACTCAAGCCAATTCCTCTGGACCCTCCTGTGATCAAAGAGACCTTCCCCTTCAACGAGAACAAGCTTAATACCGGAGCATCGGCGATTTTGTAGAGCATAGTTGTAAAGATCGTCCAGCCAGAAACTTCAGACTAAGCAGCATTATATATACAGGCCCCTCCCCCCACAAAAATAGCTTTCAGGGTGACAGGCTAGCGAGAGTTTCGGGGCTCATACAACATAGAGCTGGCGAAAAGGCCAACAGTGTTTGTTTACCAGTTCTTGTGTATTAGGTGGGGCTGATGAGATCTACAAGGGAAGGGTTAAAGGGCTTGGCTATGGTTGAGCCGTGCTCTCCATCATTAGTCAAACAATCTTGTCATTAATATACCATTCACAAGTTATTTTCTTCTACGCATACCCTAATTATTCAATTGCGATATGGGTTTTGAGCGTCGCCAGGTGTACAGAAGTCCGTCAGATATAGTTGCAGGCGAAAGCTTCCCGTTTCCCCGTATATAAATAAACAGTTGCCGGATACCCAAGAAGAAATAAACATCTCAAACATGGAAAATCCGGCTTTTGTGTTGAAGTCAGTCAAAAATGTCAGCATTGAAGATAGACCGGTGGTACCACTCAAGCCTAAGTTTGTCAAGCTTAAAATTGAACAAACTGGAATTTGTGGATCCGATGTCCACTATTGGCAAAGGGGTAGAATCGGAAAATACATCTTGCATGAAGGCGACACTATGGTGTTGGGCCACGAATCCTCCGGGACAGTAGTTGAGGTGGGGGACGAAGTGACTGATTTGAAACCTGGAGACAGGGTCGCGGTTGAACCAGGCTTCCCATGCAGGTTTTGCGACTACTGCAGAGACGGCAAATATAACGGCTGCGAAAATATGTTTTTTGCAGCCACTCCACCCGATGACGGAACTTTGCAGAAATACTTTAATGCACCATACGACTATTGCTATAAAATCCCTAACCACATGAGTATGGAAGAAGCGGCTATGATTGAACCTGTTTCGGTGGCTGTTCAAATATGCAAGAGGGCTCAGCTTCAAGCGGTGGATAAGGTCATAGTGTTCGGTTGTGGACCCATTGGCTTATTGTGTCAGGCCGTGGCCAAAGCATACGGATGTAAGAAGGTTATTGGTGTCGATATATCGGACGGAAGATTGGCTTTTGCTAAGACTTTTGGTGCTGACGAGGTGTTCAAAATGCCACTTAGGAGGGAGAGCGAATCGCTTGAGGAATTCGCCAAAGGAGTAGCCGACAACATCAACAAGACATTCGGATTTGGCTATGGTGCCGATGTCATTTTGGAGGCCACCGGTGCGGAATCTTGTATTGCTGTTGGTGTGTATACTGCCAGACACGAAGCAAGATTTGTTCAAGCAGGCATGGGTAAGGAATTTATCAGTTTCCCAGTCACGGACGCTTTGGTCAAGCAATTAAATTGGACTGGTTCAATTAGGTATTCTGCCGGGGTGTATCCTACCGCAGTTGAGTTGGTCGCTTCTGGGAAAGTGGATGTAAAGCGATTGATCACCAACAGATTCAAGTTTGAGGAGGCCGAGAAAGCGTTCGAGCTCGTAAGGGAAGGTCGTTCGGACGTGATAAAAGTATTAATCGAGGGGGTTCAACTGTAGGCGTAGTTAGAGTATACAACAGAATATACCCAATTCAGTATAGTCCTTTAGTTAGGGTTTCTTGATGCTGGGGATTCCAGAACTGCAAATTTTATAAATATCAGAAGCAGACCGCAATTTCTCTTGGTAATTCCTGAACTTTCATTGTTCCATTGGAACATCCAGAAAGTGTGCAAAATTTCCCAAATAAGGTTCAAGTCAACGTCCACTACTATATCACTTATTTGCCATTATTAATAGGCAATCAACGGAGGTTTCCCCTACTTGCCAAATTAAATGATATTGCAGCCGCATTGATGGTTGTTTATGGTTCTCTGAATACCGCCTCATTTTGTACACTATTGCATTGAATGACTTTAGTTGAACGCTCTACTATGTTTTGTGTTTATTAATACTAATCCCTATAAACATTTGGTTGTTCAACCTGGAGACAAATGGGACTCAATGTAGAAAGTTACTCTATCTTAAACTGTAAAATAGTATTTATAGCCATTGTAGGTAAAGAGGATGAACCCCCTGAACAAAAGCACCAAAATATCGAGGAAGTGAAAACCTGTGTGTAGTTGTTGATGTGGTCTACGAACAGATAATCTCAAACTCAAACAAGAACATGGTTACACAAGCCAAGCCATAGATAGGTCACTAATCAATTCAAGAAGTTATCATTCAACTCAATTTCCATCTCAAAATCAGGTTGAAAGTCGGCATATAAGGATTCAGGATCGGAGGCGAGGTGTTCGGTGTAGGCAGCTTCTTCATCGCCACACACCTTCAAAGCCTCGCCCGGTTGAAGAGCAGCTCTAGCATACAATTCACATTCACAGGACCTTTCCATCAACGAGAATAAGTAAGCAGCCTCGTCGACAGTCTTTCCCACAGTTATCAATCCATGATTCTGTAAGATAGCACCTTTACCGTCACCAATGCTCTTGGCGATCTCCACGCCTTCTCTTCCATCAAGCGCAACCCCTCCAAAGTCACTATACACAGAATGAGATTTGTAAAAGGTACAAGTATCCTGACTGAGCATTTCCAACGGTCTACCGAGAGCACTAAATGCCTTACCAAAACGGGTGTGGGTGTGGCATGCGGCATTAACGTCTCGTCTGGCTTTATGAAGAGCCGAGTGGATGGCGAACCCAGCAGCGTTGACGGCAGATTGAGCCCCATCCGGCAATATGTTTCCGTCCTCATCGACATGAACCAAATCAGAGGCCTTGATAAGGCCAAAATGCGTGCCCAACGGGTTGATCCAGAAAGTGTCAGGATCCACCGGGTCCCTTATGGAGATGTGGCCCGCAGTTCCTTCCGTGAAGCCTTTTCTGGCAAAGACTCTGAAGGCTCCAGCCATGTGCTGTTTAGCCCATTTTCTTTCTTCTTGCTTATCAGTGAATTTCGGAATGAGATGAGGATGATCAAACCCCATGGAGATGTTGTGGGCACCTCTCTCGCCTAAGGCGTAGCCCCGGGAGGTGGCTGGCTCAACTGTCTGCACATTTACGGTCTGTGTTTTGGTAGTGGTAGACATCGTCAAGTTCAGGAAAGAGTGGGGGTGCTAGAATTTTATATACACTATATAGGACCCCAGCGGAATTATTAGGCGGGTGCAATCTTGAAAATTCCGCTCCCGCTTAGGTAGGTCGTGCCTTGTAGAAATGAAGTCCTGCTATTTCTGGTGTGGGAATGGGAAGAAGAGTTGATCTATGAAGAATGTCCCAGGTAAGTAAATGCATTGTTGGGGTTTGGTTATACCATCATAAGAATGCGTGTAAGTAGTTGAGTTTTTAACTCCCATATGTGGTATCAAACCTGTGACTAATTTGGTGAATTTCACGATTACTTGCATTATTGATTATACAGTATCGAAAGACAACACAAAGAAATGAATCGGCTGAAAACCGATCGAATCGTACACTCGACAGCAGTTTGGCCCAAGTCTGCCCGGATTCCCTCTCAATTGACCACTTTTCACAGGCACGAGTCCCAGGCCATCTCATATTCCTCTTCGCACTCACGAAATTAGGCAGTATAGATGCAATTTCTTCTCTGGTTGACCATCCTCCAAGTCTGTGCTGTAGGAGCCTCACCAGGTGACAATCTCAAACGGTTCCAAAGATGCGTCAGAGAGTGCGAGGCCGTCAATTGTCAAATGGAAGATTTCCATTCAAAATGGCATTTCCAAGGTTTCAATGAGAACTTGAAATACTTATTCTGGACTTGCGAACAGGACTGTGACTACCAGTGCCAAAGGATCGTCACGAACGAACGGAAATCGAAAAAACGTGAAGTATTGCAATTTCATGGGAAATGGCCCTTCCAAAGAATATACGGAATCCAAGAATTGGTGTCAGTGGTGTTTTCGATCGGTAACCTCATTCCACATGCATTGGGGGTTTTCAAGCTAAAAAGGGCCCTTAGAGAAAGACAAGATCACCAGGCCAAGGTACATTTCTCGGTGTTGCTTTTTTCAGCGGTGGTAACCACCTTGGCCTGGGCTTCCTCCACGGTATTTCATATGCGAGACTTTTTGATCACCGAGAGATTGGACTACTATTTCGCCGGTCTCACGGTATTGAGCGGGTTGTATACGGTGTGTGTGCGGTATTACGAGCTCTATAGGCCAGATAAGAGGATGATGTTGTATAGCACATCGGCACTCTTTGCTGCAGCGTACTCGGCCCATTTGTACCGGTTGATCACCGACTGGCTGTACACCTACAACATGCAGGCCAATGTCACGGTAGGGATACTACAGAATATCTTAATGACGTGTTTGTGCTTCCGTATTTACACCCACTACTACAATAAAAAGCAGGCAAGCACACACAACTCCAAGTATCGACGGAGAGTGTTGTTGGCGTCGTTTTTTGCTAGGTCGGACAAGCTCTTCTCGCTCTATCCGATATTGCTCGGGTCAATCGTGACAATGGGGATGGCCCTCGAGATCTTTGATTTTCCTCCGATTTTTGACCTCATTGATGCTCATAGCTTGTGGCACTTAGTGACAATTATCCCCGTTTGTTTCAGCTGGTACGAATGGTTGATCTGGGATGTGTGTGAAAATGTCTCACCAAAAGTGAAAGAGAATTGAGTAAGATGTAAGATATAATTAATGTATAGAAGGTATGTAAATAGATCTGTGTTGAGCTACAAGTTATCATTCATTATAAGTCATCGTCTTCTGGAGGAGGAACGTACGGTGGAGGCTTGAAGAACTCTTGGTCTTTTTGCACCAACTGCAAAAACTTGTCCTTATCATCCACGAACTCATACAAAAATTCCAACTCCAAGTCATGCACCTGTCTACCCAACATGACCAACGAGTGTAGCGGCTCACCCGACTCATATTCAGAGAGCTCTTTCAAGCTTGCAGCCTTGAACTTTTGTTGTGGGGAGCCTAATCTGGAGATAGCTACACAAGGAGTATCTGGAGTGTAGGCTTGTTCGCCTCTCGACTCTTCAACTTGCAACAATTGCTGAGCAGCAGTCTCAATGTTCATGTATCTTGGTGGTTCATAGATCAATCTTCCCCTGGCCATGTTCTCGATACTTTGTTCCTTAACTTTGATGTCTAACAACAACAAAGTGTGCAACCCGATTTTCCTGTTTTCCATGATTTTTTCGTAGAAGGAGTCCGGTCTCCAAGTGTCGGTGAAGAATACCAAAGAGACCGTTTGACCGAATTGGTACAACTGCAAGCCGCAAGCACCCACGGCATTCATCACAGAAGCGTTGTGGATAGTTTCAATTTTGATACCCAATTCCCTGGCCCTGATAACCAAATCGGTGTGGGTTGTAGCCCCATATGGGTCCCCCACCACAAGGAATGCAATGTCATCCGTATCGGCCCCGGCCAAGATCTCGTCCGAGCCACCTTCAACTAATTCTCTATCAGCCAAGAGAACTTCTCTGCCGTAGAACTCTTCCAACGTTTCCTTGTCGGCTTGCATTAGTATGGACGTGTACGCTTCCAAGTAGACCCGCTTGCATTTCTTGACGGCTTCTAAACCCCTGACGGTTATGTCCGTGGTGTACGATAATCCCAATCCGATGAGGTACAACATTTGCGATGAGGAAAAATGCTGCAAAAAAAAGCACCGAAATTATTAAGAGGAATAATAGGGAAGGAAATAGCACCCACGAATAATTAGTGCATCAGTCCATTCTATCTACTATCAAGGGTACTTCATATATCGTGGGGTTGCGTCGTGTATTACTACGTATCATTGAGCTGCTCAATCACCTGCTGAATGAGCGTACAGCCAACTGGTGCCAGGGGGGAATCCTGCAGTACAAGGCTTCGGGCTAGGACCAAGCACTCTTGTAGTTTACTCTTTGTGTATGCTAGCGACCGAGACTCCACCTCCATGAACTCTATAGCACTCCTGATTAACTGGGGGCTGTTGCGTCTCTCATCCACCGTTTTATGATACAACAACTCAAACACCGGAGACGTTTGCGAGTAGTGCAAGCTGTGCAAGATCGGGAACGAGAGCTTGCCCTCGATCAAATCCTCGCCCACCAAGCCCTTCATATGGCTGTACCGGTCACTGGTCAAGTTGAGATAGTCGTCCCGCAACTGGTAGATCATCCCAATCACATTGGTCAACGCGACGTGCCTGTCGGAGGTTGGCTTGGTGAAACACTCGAGCACCTTCGACATGATCCGCATTAACCCGCCGGTCTTGTCCATCACCATTTCGAGGTACTCGTCCTCGGAGGGCAATTTTCTTAGGCTCTTTTTGTTGTCTCTCCAGTAGATATCAATGCCCTGGCCGTGGTGCAAGTTCAACATCTCGTCGACAATTACCTTGTTGATCCTGAAACTAATGGCGTCCTGCTCCAATGCGTCATCGGTGTACAATTTAGAGAGCTGGTGGCCCATATCGAACGCCACAAAGTACATGTAGTTGGCACAGTTGATGGTCGACGGTACCCCATACTTGATGTGGGCCGCCACCGACCCCCGGCGGAGCTCGGACGAGTCCTCCACGTCGTCAATCATCAAGGAGCAGTCGTGAAGCGTATCGACCAACTCGTTCATCGCCTCGGTCAATTGGGGGTTCCCGATCCCGAAGTAGAGGTCATCGAATGCCTGGATAAACACCCTTCGTATGGCCTTGTTGTTCCCCGGAAGTCGCTTGAGGTAGTGGTATGGTTCTGTGACGTGGGCCGTTCGCTCGTCGTTCCGATCTAGCGGGGTGTTGTTTCTATAGATCAACTCGTCAATCGCCATGGGGTGGGTGCACGAGATGGTGGATCGCGATCGAACTTTTCAAAATCGATATGGAGAACTTGCACCGGCTCGTTGCAGAACTACCATTGATTTCCCGGGGCTGGGCAGTGATGGCTGCCGGGGCCAGCATACTACTGCACACCAGGTTTGTTCCCGGGTCCCGGTTCGAGTTTGTGCCGGAAAAAGCGGTGGTGGAGCCGTGGCGATTCGTGTCGTCGTTCTTCTTTCTAGGCGATATTCTGATACCGGTGGTGTTTTCCGGGTACATGATGGTGGAGTTCCTCCGGCTGTTCGAAGAACGGTACCGTCTCCTGGACGCGGTGTTCCCGGACTCGACCCGGACGTTTGACGAGCAGCAGGACCGTCAATTGAACGAGGCCACTCTGATACTAACCCCGTTCGATTTTGCATTTCATCTCCTCATGATTGGGGTGTCAATCATCGCCATGGCCACCTGTGGGTACTACTTGTTCGACTACCGGATCACGCGGCTCTCGTACATCCTCTACGAGGTCATCTGCTACGTGCTGTGCCGGTTGGACCCGGCGAGACAGGTGAACATCTGGGGTCTCGTGACGCTTCTGGGGATCCAGATCCCGATCTTTTCGTTTTTGACCGACTGGATGGGGCTGGAAACGTTCAAGTTTGACCTCTACGAAATTGCCCACGGGAACTTGTGGGCCGTCTACCGGGTGTTGACCTCGGTGTATGCGTGGAAATGCTTTATGTGCATATCGTTGGGGCATTTCTGGTGGTTTACGCTGTGCTTTCTCTCGACGGCCGTCTACGAGGACTCGAACCACACAAGACACCGGCTACGGACCCGAAGCGTCAAGCGAGTCGAGCAGGCGGGCCAAATCGACTATGTAGACTTCACGAGAAGCGTGGTGAAGCTGTTGATGCTTCCCCCGTGGTACTGGCTAGTGCTATACAATATTCGTACGGGCCGCTACCATCGGCCATTGGCAGGGGCCTAGCCCGAGACAGACTAGAGTAGTCCGAGACAGACTAGACTAGCCCGAGGCTTCAGTAGTCAACCCAACTCTGCACTGCCCACTGTATGTATATAAGCTACGTACTGGATCAAAACACGAACCGTCCCCTCTATCCTGGCACTGCCATCGCATTGCCATCCCGCTTCCACCCTCCGTCGCACCATCGCACCGCCATCCGACCGCCGCGCTCGCGTCCCGCCTTGCTCTGCTGTAAAACCCCCTTCCCGCGATCAAATCTAGGCACTGACTGTACCGTGCTCCTATATCGGTATTCTACTACTTCTCGGTAGTATCCACATCTTTCTCTTAGGCCTTCCCAGCCAAAGGCCACGAAATCCCGTTCCAGCACTCCCCCGTCAACGACCGTTGACATCCTTCCATAAACGTCTCAGTATCACTTCCCACCCTTTAGTTACAAATACCCATCCGTAACGACCCACACTTTAATGGACAGCCGGTTCCCCGTTATCGCCTCGCTCGAGGAGGAGGTGGCTCTCGGACTCGTGCCGATCAACAACCCGATTGCCCAGCTCATCAATGGGTTCCTCAAGTACTTGAAGGAACCGAGGTACCTGACTCCATTAACGATCAAGGAGCTCTCGGAACTCTTCCACAACTTCTACCAGGACTTGAATGCCACCGTGGTCACGACGTACACCCAGTCCAACAGCGTGAAGAAGCAGCTCATCAGCGGCTGCGAGCACTTTAAGCACCACCCGGCCCAGTTTGACTACCTTCTAGCGATCGCAAACTACTCCTCGTCCACCATCAAATTGGTCAAGCGAACGGACCCGAGTGCCGCAAACCAGCTCAGGATCTTCAATTTCTACAAGTTTTTGGTGGTGTGCAACATCATCGAACGGGCCCAGATGTCGTTGCTCCAGTCGGTGAGCAACAAGGACGAAGACATCAGCCTCTACGACAAGGTGTTCCGCTTCAACGAGCGAGATTTGGTGATCCAGGACTTGTTCGACGCCAAGGTGGCGGCTCTCCGCCACTTGGACTTGTCGCTCGGCAATTTCTTGGAAGGCACCGACGAGACAGATCAAACCCTCATAAAGTTCATTGATCTGTGCCACCAGCACGAGGAGATGAAGGGCTTGGTCAGCAATTTCGAAAAGATCTCCACAATAATGACCCCGTACGCCAAGCTCAGACTCATAGCGGATTTCCAGAAACTGTTGATGAAGATCTTGTCGACGCACTGTAACCTCGAGCCCCACCGCATCAATAACGACCGCTTGTTACCAGTGTTGATCTACGTGATGATATTCATGTTGTCCAAGCCGGTGGACTTGTGCTTGAACTTCAATTTCATCAAAAACTTCACAAACTTCATTGATCCTTACGATGTGACGATCCTCAAAAACACCTCGTTCTATTTCTACAACCCAGCCGACTCCGTCAGTTCTCAATTGAAGAATGTGGGCAACCGCAAGACCACCCTATTTGACTGCGTGAACTTGAACGAGACCAGCCAGGGCTCGCCGGAAGAGACCGACCCGCCCTTCTTCTCTAGCGATGCCGACCTCATTCTGTACTTGAACACGAACTACCTCAACAAGAGTGAGCTACAATACTACTTCACCAATTTCGAGGCCGTGTTATTTTTCATCCAAAACGTCACCATCGACGAGATAACCGATGTAAAGTCCGACAAAGAGATCCTTGTCGAGCCATTGACAGTGCTTGCCGACAAGGCGCTCGCGCCAAAGTACGAGTTCCCGGTAAAAGAAGTGCCGAAGGAGGCCAAAGTGGAGTCCACGGGCAACCGCTCGAGATCCAGCTCACTATTCACCACGTTGAGCACCCGTTTAAATGAGGCCACCGCCAAGTCTCGCTCCCGGTCAAACTCTGGTCCCATGCATAAAGAACGGGGCAGTTCGCTCCCCACTATTGACCTAGAGGTGGATGCCGAAGCGGCACTTGAATCCCTTAAACCCCACGAGAACGGCAAGCTGGCCAGCTTCAACATGATGAGAAATATCATTGGAAGATTTGGATCGGTCAGTGTTCTGCAGTTTAGAAACACCGAAGAAGAAGAAGGGTTGTTCAACGCAAAACACACCCGCTCCACCTCGATCATCGACAAGCTCTCGCCCAATCACTCCCGAACCCGTTCGTCGTCCCTCGAGAACTCGAACTCCCTCAACACCACCATTTCCCCCAGCCGGAAGAATACCATTGCTTCGAAGCTCTCGTCCGGGGTCACCGATCTCATGACCAAGTTCAACGCCCCTGCCATCTACAACGGCAGCTTGAACACCAACCCGTCACAGACGTCCCTCAGGTCGTTGGAGGACCCGGAAACGGCCCTTGACGGCGGGGGAGCGAAAAGACCCGATATCCGGAGCCGGACCTCCAGCATGCAGGTGATGGAAAAATGGTTCAACAATCTCTCGAACGGGCAACAATCCGCTCAACCGCTGTCGGAGCAAGTGCCGCCCCGAAACAAGCCGGAGAGCAACGACGTGGAGAGCCACGAAGGACTGGTGTTCAGCGGGCCCCCGAAAGAGCTAGCCCGGTTTCACAACGTGGAGTTCGACTCGTTGACGATTCT
The DNA here is from genome assembly GCA_003706995.3 of Yamadazyma philogaea. NCBI lineage: Eukaryota > Fungi > Ascomycota > Pichiomycetes > Serinales > Debaryomycetaceae > Yamadazyma > Yamadazyma philogaea. Next base: position 15,726 of record PPMV03000033.1, read on the forward strand.
GGACCTCCGAACACTCAAAGTGTACTACGACCAACTATGTGCCGAGTTGGGGATGAAGTGCGAATCCAAGCTGGTCTCTGATGATTCCAATGACCCCGCCAGCAGTGTTAATTCGATCTAGAGGCGATTTGCAGCCAATGTCTCTGATAGGCATTTCGCAGCCATCGTTCTATCGCAGTCTAGAAAAATCTAGACGTCAAATCCTACATAGTACATAAATTAATCCTTACAAACCGAGCGAACGCTTCCTCCTCCCCACCCCAGTCTATTTATGGCAGCCACCATGGACCACTCCGGCTTTACCAGACCAGGCAAACGCCCTCTCGATGACGATATCGTCGTGAGCAACCTGCATGGGAAACGTATGCGTCTCGATACTTTCCTCGGGGACTTGTCGCTCGAGGAAACGTCGCCAGGCCCCTCGACGCCGAAGCGAAGAAACGTTGATTTCGAAATCAACCCCGAGCTTATGACCCGGGAGTTTCTGCGGCTCAAGAGTGATCTCAACACATACATCGCCGACAGAATCATCAAGGACTTTAACGATGTCTACGACTCCTCGTCCAAGATTGTGCGGTACTGCAACCACTTTGTGCTTGTGGGGTACCATTTCCAGCAGTGGGTCCTCCGGTTGTTCAACCGGTTCATCCACAAGTACAACAAGAGCAACAACACCAAGATCCCCCGGTTCAAGTTTTTTTTCAAGGTGATCAATATCGTGGAGCTGCCCCAGCACAATCTCAGCTACCAAGACTTGCTCGGGATCGTGCTACGGGAGAATAGTCTAGAGCTCCAGGCGGTGCGGAAGAGATTGTCCAAGCCCAAGGCGTCGTTGGAAGAGATCGAGGAGGAGTCGTTCGGGTTGAGTGACGTCAAGTACAATTACTGGGACACGATTCACCAGTTGGATGTAGAGATGGAGGACCTGGCTGACGAGCCGGAAGAGCTCGACCGAGAAATGGCCGAAGAGCTCGACCCAGATTTGGCCGACCCACAGAACCGGTTCACCCAGTCTTGTGGCACCACCGCGTATCGGCCCTTCACTAGCCCCGTCCGCTCGCAGTACGACCACGACGTGGAAATGAGCTGAGCCAATTCGCATCACCGCCACAGCGCAGTAGCAAGATTTGTGGTGCGTCCTCGTTGTTGTACCAGGGGTGTATTCTGTCCCTCCACGTTCTGCATTTCTCATGCCATGATGAACCTCTCGGTGGATGTCATACTAGAAATTCTCAGTCACCTCACGATCACCGAGACGTACGACTTGATCCACACGGCATCTCAAATCCCCAACCCCCAGTTGGTGCGGTTGGCGTACCAACGCATCTACAGTGGCAGAATAACCGTGTTCTCCAACACCGAGAAACCGCCTCAAACGTTCGACAAGTCGATGGACTTGTGCTTGTTCCAGCAGCTCCTCGAGACCAGCACCCATTCTCCTGAAACCACCGCATTCCACAGCACTCGGCCCCAGTTTGTTGAGTTTCTTTTCTTGCGGCAGCCAAACGACTACACTCGCTTTGTGGAGGACTTGAACACGTTCAGCGACTTGATCGATGGCCACGGCGCCAACCGCTTCACCGACTACATCCAGTCGGTGCTCCAGTACGGGATCACCATCGATGGGAGCTCAGAAGTGTCGCTCATGACCACCTCCTCCCTTGTCGCCATTCTCAAGGTGTTGATCTCGGTGTCCAACAAGTCGAATGCGGTGTGTGAGAAGCTAACCAATCTCTCCATCCGATTCTCTCAGATTGGCCGGTACTTTGTGGCCCAGTGGTGTAGACTCTTCCCCCGGTTCACCAATTTGCACCACCTCGATCTCGCCCACAACTTCATCCCCCTGGACGAGTACCTGTTCAACGCAGAGGAGCCGTTGGTGAGCGACATCATCGGCAAGTGTTTTGAGTGGCCCCCTCACCTCCGGTACTTGAATTTGGACAGAAACGACATCAGCTACGTGTCGAAACACCTCATCCACAGTCTCCCGCCAACGCTCGAGGTCTTGTGTCTTTCCGGGAACCAATTGCAGGCAATGGGTCCTCGTCAAGACGAGTGCTTGGACATCCACCTCCACCTCCCCAACCTCCACACCATTACACTTGACTATAACGTGAAACTAGCATATATAGACCCGGTCATGTTTAAGTCGTCCAGTGGGAAGCTAAAGCTTTTGACGGTGAAGAATTGCCCATTACGGCCTGGGAATCTTAGTGAATTACTCAGAGAGGCAAGAGGTAAGAAGTTTACAATAGTAGCGTGACAACAGCGTAGGCGTATACAATAATAAACACTTCAATACAGAAGGATCCGTAGTGTATAAAAGGGAGCTAGTACCGGGTCAACATCAAGCTCAGTGTATTTCGACCTCGGACTCGTCGCCTTATCGCTACTTCGCTGCTCGCAATTTTTCACCAAAAGTACAACACCCCCACAATGTTTGTTCGCCCAGCTTCGTACGGAATTGGACTCCGTCTATCCTTACGTGGGCCACAGCCCACGGGACGGTGTCTTTTCTCCACGAAAATTCGACCTGTAGGCCCTCAACTACTATTCTCACAAAAGAGCCCACCAACGAGCCTACACAATGGCATGAATCTGAAATTTCTGGTGCTACTTCGGACCAACAGCACATCGACATCGCCGGCCCCATCGTCGTCCACGAAGCCGGATATCCAGCGAACCACGAACGCAGAACCCCTGAAGCCAAAGAGCAACAACGGGAGCAACTTCAAAAGAGATCTTCCTAGACTACTCCAACTAGCGAGACCTGAAGCCAGGTATATTCTCATGGCATTGGCATGTCTTCTCTTTTCTTCCACCGTGACCATGACCCTCCCGTTACTTGTGGGGAAAATCATCGACACGGCCAAGCCATTGGAGGACTTGCCGGTCGAAGAGAGACAACAGTCTGCTGAGAAAACTCTCATATACGGGCTCACGGAGCCCCAGTTTTACTCGGCAGTGGTGGTATTGTTCTGCATGGGATCCTTGGCCAACTTTGGCAGGTTGTACACCCTCAAATTCGTGGGAGAGAAATTGGTGGCTAGACTCCGATCACGACTTTTCGCCAAAATCTTGGGACAGGATTCCTATTTCTTTGATCTAGGCCCGAAGCAGCAGGGCATGAAAGTGGGTGACTTGATCTCTCGTATCCTGAGCGACACCCAAATCATCGCCAAAAGCTTGAGTGGGAACATCTCGGACGGGGCCCGGGCCTTGATCTCGGGTACGGTCGGGTTGTCGATGATGTGTTATGTCAGCTGGCAATTGACCTTGTGCATGTCCCTCATTTTCCCTCCCTTGGTGGTGATGTCTCTTGTGTACGGAAGAAGAATGAAGGAGCTCGCCAAAAAAGTGCAGGAGAACCTCGGGGACTTGACCAAAGCGACAGAGGAGAAATTGAACGGGTTGAAAACCATCCAGAGTTTTGCCAGACAGAACTTGGTGGTGCATGACTACAACAAAGAGATCCGGGCCCTCTTCAACACTTCCATGAAAGAGGCCCGGTTGAGTGGGGTTTACTTCAGTGGGAACGGGTTTATCGGTAACGTTACAATCGTGGCCTTGCTCTTTGTCGGCACGAAACTCATAAGCTACGGTGATCTCACCATTGGAGACTTGTCTAGCTACATGATGTATGCGGCGTACACCGGTGGGTCAGTGTTCGGGCTCGGGAACTTCTACTCCGAGATGATGAAAGGAATGGGAGCGGCCGAACGAGTGTTTGAGTTGACCGAACTGGAGCCCCGAATCAACATTAGGACCGGGAAAAAGGTACAAGATTTGCACGGCAATATCGAGTTTAGGGACGTGAAGTTTGTCTATCCCTCTAGACCAGATACGGTGATATTCGGCCACCCCAGACTCAACCTCTCGATAAAGCGAGGAGAAAACGTTTGCTTCGTGGGGCCGAGTGGGAGCGGGAAGTCAACTATATCGCAGTTGCTCTTACGGTTCTACGATCCGGTGGACGGGAAGGTTCTTGTCAACAAACACGACATCAAAGACCTCAATTTGAATTTCTACCGAACCCACCTCGGGTACGTGCAACAGGAGCCGCTTTTGTTCAGTGGCACAATCAGAGATAATATAAAGTTCGGTAAAGAAGACTGCACCGAAGAAGAAATCGAACGAGCCCTTTGGTTGAGTAATGCCCACGGCTTCATCGGGGACTTCCCCAACGGGTTAGACACCATGGTGGGTCCTTCCAGCAGTGGAGCTCAGTTGAGTGGCGGGCAGAAGCAGAGGATTTCTCTTGCCAGAACCTTAATCAAACAACCGAGCGTGCTCGTGTTAGACGAGGCGACCTCGGCGTTGGATTCGATACTGGAGGAACGGGTTATGCGTAATCTCCAAAAGCTACAAACCGAAAACGCCGTCACCTTGATCCTGATTGCCCACAGACTATCCACGATCAAAAACAGTGATCGGATCATCGTGCTCAATCAGCAGGGACAGATCGTGGAAGACGGGCCTTTCACGGAGCTCTACTCAGATAAGAGCAGCGAGTTCAATAAGTTGTTGAAGAAGCAGGGGCTAGAAGCAGAGACGTAGGCCACAATTGCATTCACAAGTGCGAACAAAACCACAGGCACATGAGTTTCGATAATATGTGAGATAGATTAGCTGTAAATAGAGTTTGAACAATTTTGAACGCAGCAATTCACATTTGTATCATGCAACACAAGGCAGTACACTGGCCACACTTTATCCGGTGACAACCGGGAAGTGGGGATGACCATACACTAGCTTTCCATTGACTCGACCAAGCGAAATCAGTATCAGTTCATTTTGACACCAGTGGATCCCCACTGCCATACTGGGTTCGTATCAATTAAACTTTTGATTAACGGTATTATCTCATCGCACACATTTTCACATGCACATGTACCTGTACACTGCACATCTGTCCGATGCGCAACCCATCGGCCCCTGTCCGCGGCCAATCCGCTCATGCAGGGTTCGGGGATAGACCACAGACGCTTAGGATTAGAGACCGCCAACACACCACAATCAGCGCCGACCCGAACCGCTTGGCATGGCGAGACTCTGGATGGGCCCAATTCTCATACCGTAAATTAAAACCTTACCAACCGCCAACCTTTGCTCGTGCATTTTTCTTGTGACGTTTATCTACTGAAGTAATTTCCCCAGTTTTACGTCAAGTCGCAACAAATATCTAGCTTTTAACACCGATTGTTTCATACCAGTGGCAAACGACGACTTCCCAGACCCACACATATTGAAGAGCGTTTGATTACTGTTTATACATCATGGGGTCAGAGCCCGTTGCCGATGAGCACATGAACCGGGACGCTGAGCCCGAGGACTATTTCGCTTCGAAAAGTCTATCAGATGGTGATCCCTCGATCACGAAGAATACACATATATTAACCCCACCGTTCCCTAACAGCTTGTCCCCTTCACTCTTGAGTTCGCCAGGAGCTGGCACCGCTTCTTCCACCGACAAATCTGAGGCGATAGCGGCGTTGGATTCGCCGGCGATCGACTCGCTAGCTACTGGTGATACCGATGCTGCGATGGCGCCTTCCGCCACATCCGATACCGGCCCTCGAACCAGCAGTCCTTCCAATGTGCCCGTCGACGACGACGAAGTCGACGTGGCTCAAGCGGTGGCCTTGGACAAGCCGCACAAAACTGTCATGAGCTACATCTCATCGTCTCAAATATACGCGGACGTGGTGAATTTTGTTCAAAACCGACGGCTACGATCAGACACGGACTCTTCTCAAGCCAGCAAGCACGACAAGCACGACGGCAAGCACAAGATCCCGACGTTGGCGTATGGCGTGGTCAACTCAAGCGACGAGGACGAGGACGGGGGCTATAAAGACGAGGACGAAGAGGAATTTGCCAGACAGAACGACGATGACTTTACCGAGGACTCTCGCGAGTTTGAGGACGCTAATGAACAGGGCGGTGACGTTTCGGAGCCTACACTGTCTGAGGAACTAGAGGAGGACAATAGATCAGGATCTGAGAGGTCCGGCACCGAGTCTACCATCCGCCGTTTCGAAGCGGCTCCTATGGGCCCGTCCGCCAGCACGCAGTCCCGGAAGAGCAACCTCTCGAGTATTCTAACGTCAATCTCCGGTCTCAGTGATGAACTCCTGTCGGACTATGATACCCTTTCTCCGTTTACCAAATCGGTGATCGAGAACTTCAAGCTCCGCAAAGAGCACGGTGTCTTAACCCGGCACAAAGAATCCGAAGTCGAGGGCGACTTGAACACGAAAATCAAGCTCAATATCGCCAACCGGTTACAGAAAGTGTTCAACATTGACAACGAAGACTATTTTATCAAGGACTACAATGGCTGGTTGGTCAGGGACGTATTCCTCCAAGGCCACGTATACTTGACGAAGAAGTGTCTTTTGTTCTTTGCGTTCTTGCCTCAAAGATACGCCATGCTCTCGAACAAAGAGGCCAACAATGAGTTCAAGAGAGAAGATGACTCCAGCAATTATATTCAAACCGGGGCTTTAGCCATGAAGACCAACAAGTATGGTCATGTCCTTGGCACGGTTCTCACGAATCGATTATGGGCAATTTTAAGACCGGAAACTTTGACGATATACTCGTCACCGACTGACCTCTACTTCCCTGATCTTGTGATTGATCTTCGGACATGTATCAAGGCGGAAATCTTGGAAAAATACCAACCAAAGACAGAAGCTGCCCAAAGGTCAAGCGGTCTAGGCTCATCTACCGAAGTCAGCTCAGCGACAACTTCACCACGAGAAGCAATGACGCGGGCAAACTCCAAAGAAAATGTCTTGAATGACGATGACGAGTTGAATAAAATGCTTGCATTAGAGGCTGAAGACAACAAAGATTCTAGTGGAGGCGTGTGGTTCAAAATCACCACTTCCAAGAACTCCTACAAGTTCCAAACAGACAACATGTATTCTGCTCGTCAATGGGTCAATAACATCACGAAAATACTATTCAAGCTACACAACTCCAACCCGAAGAATGAGGTTTTGATAAAAATTCCTCTAGACCACATGGTCAGCTTTGCTCGTAAAAGTTTGTTCGCATCTACTGATGAGGAAGACTTGACCAATAACTCTCTTCCATCTGTATTCATAATTCTGCATAATTCAGGAGCGTCCAAGGAGCTGCTGAAAACGAGTGTGCACAAGAAATTGGAAGAGAAGGCTAAACAACAATTGAACAGGGTGGCTGATGTCGAGCTATTGCATTTTGTGTTATTTTCTGACTCGTCTGAGTTCCAGGACACTTTGACCAAGTTGATGAAAAAAAGACGTAATCTGGCGGAATCAGTTTCGTTGTTCAGCCCGGAGAAGTTCTTGACCAAGATGAGGAAAAAGAGTAGCGCCTCAAAAGAATCTCACGATGACACAAACCAGCCGATATCTACTCTTCTGGGAGAGGGCAATCCGTCGGCGATTCTTGAGCAGTTAATCTCATCTAATGAGAAGCTTTTCCACGAATATTATGGAGAACTGGACCATTCCTCTTCTTCAAAACTCAAGAAACTCGGCAAGACCCTTTCGATTAACAAGGTATTTTCGTCGAACAAGTCGTCCAGGAACAGCTTCCAAAGTACATCACCCACTAGCTTCAGCCTAGAACACCCATCGCCACTGAGCCCCTTCCTCTCACCCACTCAAACCCACACCATGTCTCCTTCTGATTTATCGGTACACTCGGTGGAATCACCCCAGAATACTTTGAATTTGCCCCGTCAGTTGTCCGTGACGGGACTCAAGAACCTCAAGATGTCGTTTGATACATCTCAAAGAGGCATCGATATCGCCGCCGATAGATATGAAAAAGATGAAGTACTACAGAATACGTTCCAAGAATCGCTCCCGTTGAAACTGGTGATTCCTGGACCTTTGAATTTGACTGATCCGGCGGAGTATACTGATGATGAGCACAGACGAACGAGGCAACACAAGCTTGCGTCTCTTGGTAAGAGCATCAAGGCGATTTCGAATGTATCATCGATGTGGAATTCTCGCCCTTATCATTATGTAAAGTTTCAGGACGAAGACCAATTCTATGTGATGGAAGCCGCTGCGAGAGAGTTGGGCCAGGAACGGTTCAGGAGCCATTTTTCTTTGAATGAGAGCGACACCCTCAATGCCGCCTACCTCTGTCATGTTCAAAGAGCTTTGCCGGTATACGGCAAGTTGTACCTCGGTTCCGAACACATTTGCTTCAGGAGCTTACTTCCGGGTGTCTCCACCAAGATGATTCTACCGCTTCGAGATGTCGAGAACTGTTTCAAAGAACGAGGCACTAAAGTAGCCTATTCCGGGTTGGAGATCCTCATCAAAGGACACGAAAAGTTGCTTATTGAATTCAGCTCTCAAAAGTCAAGGGACGATTGCTTGGAGATGACTCTAGAGGCCTTACATCAGTTGCACGGCACCGAGACCTGGAAACCTTCAGCACACGAATGGGGCAGAAATTTTGAGGTGGAATTGGGAAGGAGAAGATTGGAGAATGACGAGACGAACACGTCGTTTGCACCATCCCAGGAAACGTTGAAACAGGCGTCGCTAAGAATTGAAAGTGCAAGAATAAAAATGTTTGAAGATCGTTTCAGTGTTGCGGCTGGATTGCAAGTCCCGATAGTTCTAGAAGACTCACCGTTCTACAAAACAGAAATCAGACCAAGTACCTCGTACCACTTTGTGTTGTTGACGATCGGATCTAGAGGTGATGTGCAGCCTTATATTGCCCTCGCTAAAGGTTTAATGCAAGAAGGACACCAGGTGACGATAGCAACACACGCCGAGTTCCGAGGCTGGATAGAGGACCATGAAATAGGGTTTCGGGAAGTAGCGGGTGATCCTACCGAGTTGATGTCGTTGATGGTTACTCATGGTTCCATGTCCGTTGCGTTCATTAAAGAGGCAAGCACAAAATTCAAAGGATGGATAAACGAATTGTTACACACTGCCTGGTATGCTTGTCAAGGAGCGGATATCATCATCGAAAGTCCCTCTGCTATGGCTGGTATACATATCGCAGAAGCACTAGGTGTACCTTATATGAGAGCATTCACCATGCCTTGGACCAGAACCAGAGCATATAGCCATGCGTTTATTCTTCCGGACCAAAAGAAAGGGAGCTCGTACAACTACTTGACGCATGTCATGTTTGAAAATGTTTTTTGGAGAGGGATTTCGTCTCAAGTTAATAAATGGCGAGTCGAAGTTCTCAACATTCCCAAGACCAGTCTTTTCAAGCTTCAACAGTACAAGGTGCCTTTCTTGTATAACGTGTCGCTGACAGTGTTGCCACCAGCAGTTGATTTTCCTGACTGGGTCAAAGTGACTGGCTACTGGTTCCTTGATGAAGGGACCGGTAAAAAGTACCAACCCCCAGCCGAACTTTCAGAGTTTTTGGAAAAGGCAAGTAGAGACAGAAAGAAGATTGTCTACTTTGGGTTCGGTTCGATCGTAGTTGACGACGCTAAGAGCCTCACCAAAGCGGTTGTTGAAGCAGTACTTGATGCTGACGTGCGGTGCGTTTTGAATAAGGGCTGGTCTGACCGGTTGGAGAAGAATGACTCGAGGAACGATCTGGAAAAGGATCCGGAGGTGGATCTCCCACCGGAAATATTCAACAGTGGAGCAGTTCCTCATGACTGGCTTTTCCCCCGGATAGATGCGGCCGTGCACCATGGAGGCTCCGGTACGACGGGTGCCACGTTACGCAGTGGGTTGCCTACCATCATCAAGCCATTTTTTGGCGACCAGTTCTTCTATGCATCAAGAGTAGAGGAGATTGGCGTGGGTATTTCCCTCCGAAAGCTTAATGCCAAGTCGCTCAGCAAGGCGTTGAAGGCCGCCACAACCGATATTAAATTGATCGAAAAGGCCAAGAAGGTAAGTGATCAAATCAACAACGAGCACGGTGTGCTATCGGCGATCGAGGCCATATACTCGGAGTTGGAGTATGCCCGGTCCTTGATTGTCAGCAAGCAACTCGTGAATGAGAATAGCCGGTTGCAGAGCAGCAGATCAGATAGTTACGCAGTGAACACCGAGGAAGATGAGCTGCTGATAGAGATTGATTGTTCTTCTCGCAGTGAAAGTGATGTAGAGTCAGAGACGTGAGCCCCGACCTTCTCTTTTAATACGTGTATACTATATCTCAAATGTACGAATTTATGACAAATGTGTCAAGTCATGTGAGTTGTCGCATCCACAAAACGGTTACTCATTTTTCACTCGCATTCCACCAGACATTGACAGCTGAAGAAACTAACAAGCCCTGCAATTGAACCGTCCTTGAGTCTTAATGTTCCAGAAGTCCAAGCACCTCGTATTATACTGATTTCCATTCGACTGCACCCAAGCTAGACATAAAAAAAGATGGCAACAAAGCCCGTATATAAAGACATTACTGAGGAACAGAAACAACTCAACTCATACGCCGCATTAGTGCCGGGCCAGACTATTGTGGAAATACCATCGTTCGAACTAGAATGTGGCGAAACCCTTCACAACTTCCCCGTGGCTTATAAGACGTGGGGCAGGTTGAACCAGGACAGCGACAACGTGTTGGTCGTCTGCCATGCGTTGACCGGATCATCGGACGTTCAGGACTGGTGGGGGCCCTTGTTGGGGTCCGACAAGACGTTTGATCCCAGAAGATTCTTCATCGTTTGCGTGAACTTCCTTGGTTCGCCGTACGGGCTGTGCTCGCCGTTGACCATCGACAAGAGCACCAACAAGCCGTATGGGCCCTCGTTCCCATTGGTGACGGTGAAGGACGATATCGGGATCCAAAAATTGATCTTGGACTCGCTCGGGGTTCGGCAAGTGGCAGCCGTGATCGGAGGATCGATGGGTGGCATGATGGCATTGGAATACTCCTCGACGTACAACGACCTGGATTACGTGAAGGCCATTATCGCCATCGCCACGTCTGCTCGAGCCAGTGCCTGGTGTATTTCGTGGAATGAGGCCCAGAGACAGTGCATATTCAGCGACCCCGAATACAACGAAGGGTACTACTACGAGGGAGACCGCAAGCCCGACGGTGGATTGAGTGCTGCCAGAATGGCTGCGTTGCTCACCTACCGGTCGAGTAATTCTTTTGAAACGAGGTTTGGTAGAAAGTTACCAGGACAGTTGAAGGAGACAGGATCTCCGTCTGAACTGGAGAAAATCTACCCCAAGACCAAAGATGAAGAGAACTGGCTCTTGCACAACGAAGGGGCCAAGAACTCCGTCAGCAAGAACAGAAGTGGGAAGCCACAGACGTACTTTACGGCCCAGTCCTATTTGCGGTACCAAGGCAGCAAGTTTGTCAAGAGGTTTGATGCCAACTGCTACATCTCCATCACCAGAAAGCTCGATACTCACGACATTGTCAGAGGGAAAGTCCCATTGGAAGACACGAATGAGGACCCGCTACCAGACTACCTTCGGAACTTGCACTCGCCACACTTGGTGATCGGGATCCAGTCGGACGGGTTGTTCACGTTCAGCGAGCAACAGATGTTGGACAAGCACCTCCCCGACTGCAGCTTGAAGAAGTTGGAGTCTCCTGAAGGGCATGATGCATTTTTACTAGACTTCGAGATTGTCGATAGCTACTGCCAGGAATTCTTGCGGCAAAAAGTCCCCAAGTTCTACGAAGACCTGGTGGAATTATTTGAAAACTGGGCCGATTTCGTTACACTGGTGGACAATGGGGGCAATAGTGTGTTTGGCGAGGCCGAAAAGAACATTACCAGCTGGTAGACCGTAAGGACACTCCAAGAGACACTGGTAGCTCAACGAGTCAATATATAGTAATAGACACGAATACATGCCGCTTCCCACCCGTTACCCCAGGAACTGGGGGTTCACCTGCCATTCAACTACCGGAGGTGCTGTCCTGCGCCGGTGGTGGTACAGTTCCCCCGCGGACTCGCCCTAACTTCTCCCCCTTAAAATCGTGCCGCACTCCCATAAAGATAGCAATGCAAATACCAGATTCATTCCTCTTCAGACTCCTACATACGTCGTTGAACGACCTAGGGTTCAATGCGGCGGCAGAGAAACTCCTCGAGGAAATCCACGAAAAAGGGGTGTTGAAGGACGAATTCTCCAACGAAAACCTCGTGACATCCTCAAAGAAGGCCCGGTTATTCGAGTGGTTTACAAATCTGATCATCACCGGGAACTACGAGCCTCTCTTGTTGTACTTGAACCAGAACTTGGAACTGTGTGTTTCCACAAAAGATGTTGACCGGGATTTTGGCGGCCGTCCCCATTTGTCCCAGATATTGAGCGTTAAACCAGACAACCCCGATGATCTCGTGCCGGTGGTTCTCACGATCATTTACTTGGTGAAGCGCACGGTGTTTCTCGAGCAATTGATCGATTTCCTGTTGAAGGGGCCCCAGGCGGTGGCCTCAACCAACAACTCGCTCATTGAGTACTTGAGCGACGAATTGAGCCCGATATTGGACTCCATAGACCGCAAGAACAAGCTGCTTCTACTCGCGTTTGACAACGAGCTCCTTGCCAGTTTAACCCGGGAGCAGGAGCCGTCCAAGTTGTTGTCGTTGGTGATGCAGCTGCCGTTAACCCTCATCCAGATCGAGAGTTTGGTATTCAACAAGGACGTGGTGCTCGACTCGGTGAGCATTAGAAGCAGCTCGGCCGATTACCTCGTGCAAAAACTCCGGAGAGTGCTTGTGAAGAGCCATTTATCTGGCGTGTTTCTCAAGGACTTTTACGAGGGGACGTTGCCGTACCTGAACTTTCAAATCCCGGCTGACTTTTTGAGTAAAATCATCGAGAACTACGTGATCAATACGAGGCTGCAGGCACCCTACTACTTGCCGTCCCGGTCGGTTGCTGCATTCAATTCGGCCGACGACGACGACTCCGAGGAGGAGTTTATCCCGCCAGTGGCGTCTAGTATCGACACCTTTTATAAGCCCCGGTTCCCCACGACGCTTTTGCACACGTTGAGCACACACTCGGGCCAGGTATGGGCCAGCCGATTCAGTCCTCTGGGCCGGTTTTTAGTCACGGGAGCCGCCGACGGCATGTTGATCGTATACGATGTGCTCAACAAGTTTGAAGTGCTCGAGACGTTGAAGAGCGACGTGGCCACCGATAAGAGCGTGTTCGCCAATGGGACATACAAGGCGAACGCCGCCGGGAGAGCTGTGATCTACTGTGCCTGGGACCGAAATGAAGAGTACATTGTCACCGGATCGCTAGACACCAGAGTCAGAGTGTGGAAGGTGAAGGGACTTAAAAATAGGGCTGCTATGAGAACGAGACGACACACAAGGTCCACCGCTGGTGATTTGGGTGACGATGAGGAGGTGAAACTATCGTGCTGCTTTGTTCTTGGAGATTCTATCCGGACGTGGTCGTGTGAGTTCTTGCCGATCAACTCGCCGGTGCCTCAGTTCATTATCGGGTCTCCCGATAAAGTATTGAAGGCGTACGATGTTAATGGATATGAGCTCTATGATTTCTACAGCAACCCGGATGCTTCCACGGAGGCGGAGGATATTGTCATGAAGGAAGACGACGGGGAGGCGGTATTCGAAGAGCAAGAGCCGGACGCAGATGATGGCACTTCAAGACCCAGCTCGGGAGCAAGTTCTAGGGCCAACTCCAGGAGCCTTTCGAGATCGAGTTTGAGCCATCAAAACGCTTCCCATCTCTCTTCTAGTCTAGATTTGAACAAGAAAACTGCCAATAAATTCAATAGGATCAATGACTTGTGCATCACTCCTGACGGGAGAGTTCTTATTACCGCTAACGATAACAAGCAGCTCGTGTTCTATACCATTCCTGACCTTCAAAACGTCACGAGCGTGACCCAGAGGTTGGCAACGTTGTCTTTAAACGGAAGATTGACCTCGTGTGTGGTCAGCTCAAACGGGAAGTACCTATTGTTAAGCTTGGCCCCCGACGAGTTGCAGATATGGGATATAGAGAACATTTGTGAAACGGGGAAGCCACTCCTATACAGGAAACTCATCGGCCACAGCCAGATCTCGTACATGATTAGATCTTGTCTTGGGTACTTGGATGTTCATACGGAACAAGAGGAGTTGGCCTTGAGTGGTAGTGATGACGGGGACATATACATATGGAAGCTCAATACGGGAAGATTAGTCACACGTGTCAAGGGACATTCAGAAGTGTGCAACTCTGTGAGTTGGAATACCGGATACGTACCTAACAGCAACACCCGAGATTTCGGTAAATTGTGGTGTTCTGTGGGGGACGACAAGTTGGTGAAAATATGGGGTCCGGCCAACTTTTACGAGTAACTGCTGATTTTTACTGGGTAGATATCAATTCAGTACATACTTTAAATAAAAAGAAAAGGAATCTAAAGCTCGTCGTGATCAATTTCTTCGGCATCTTCAGCGACTTTTTCTTCTTCTGGCTTCTTGAGGTCGTTACCATCAACACCCAAAGTACCCTTTTCTTTGATGAAATTGACAAATGCATCGAAGTCTCTGAGACCTGAGTAAGGAATTGGCTTTCTGAGGCCAGTTTTTTCATCGACTTCTCCGTTGGCCGGGTACAAGAAGATGGTTGGGTAACCTTCAATTGGGATAGACGTGTCGACATCATTCTTGGAGTGGTCGATCTTGGCGATGACCACATCCCTGTTACCGTATAATTCACCCAACTGGTCCCAGGTTGGGGCCAACTTCTTACAGTGGCCACACCAGTGAGCATAGTACTCGACAAGAATGTCCTTGGAGGTGTCCTTCAAGACTTCGTCGTGGTTGTGGGCAACCAATTGCAAGACTGGGCTGGCAGCTTGCTCTTCTTTGGTTGGGAGTGGCTCACTTCTAATGATAGGGGTGGCTTTGCCACTCAAGTAGTCCTCGACAAACTTTTCGATCTGCTTGGTGGTTGGACCGTCTGGATTAGCTTCTTGGTCAATACCGTACTTCTTGCCGTCAGTGTTGTCTTGGATGACAAACAATGGGACGATATCGGGGTTCATGTTCAAAGTCTCGGCGTGTCTACCGAACAAGGAAGCATCTAAACCAACAAAGTTCAACTTGCCTCTGTGGGCCTTACCCAACTTGGTCATGAACTCTTGAACCGCTTCTCTTTGTTCGGGGGTCTTGTAGAAGTAATAGGCGAGAGGCAAGGGGTTTTGCATGTAAGTCATGTAGGTGTCTCTGTTGATGTCGCCAAAGTATGGGACAATTTCGTTTCTGACAAATTCGCCCAAGGTTTCCTTGGTGGCTTTTTCACCGGTGAAGGGGATAACAAGGTTTTCCACGGGGTGGACCACCACGTATCCGATTTTTTTCAAGTACTCCGATGGGTCAAAGTCAAAGTACTTTGACGACAACGATTCGATCAATTCCTTGCCTTTGATCGAGATAAAAGACAAGTCTTTTCTCATGGCGTCGGCAATGTCAGTGTAGGTGGTGTTAGCTTCGTTGTCCTTGTCTTCGGATCCCAACAATTGGATGGCAAATGGTTTAGCCTGTTCTCCCAAAGCACTCAACAAAGACTCGACCGACTCGATGATTTGCACGGATGGCAAAGACTCTCTGATCATGTACTCAGCAATGGAGTTGGCGTCTCTTCCCCCTTCGTAGTCTTCGACGTTTTTCTTGCCTCTGAACACCTTCATGGTTGGGTAACCTCTGATTTCATAGCTTCTGCACAAGTCTTCGTTATCAACACAGTCGACCTGGGCCAACTTGATGGCAGGGTGGGACTTTTCCAACGAGTCAGCGGCTTCAGCGTACTGTGGTGCCAATTGCTTACAGTAACCACACCAAGGAGCAAAAAATTCCGCTAACACCAACGGGTTCAGTTCGATGAACTCTTCAAAGTTGTCGGCGGTCAATTTGACGACAGCGGAATTGGGGTCGGCAATGGCGTCGCCATCAGCTGGCCCGCCGGCCAACACAGCGGTGGTGAGAGCGGCAATAGTGGAAAACCTCCAGAATTTCATTCTACCTGATGTGAGTTGAATTAATAATTTGAAAAGTATGTAACAGCGTGTTAACTTGATCGCGATGTCGTGTGCCTGCCGTTGCTCTGCGAGCGAGTAAGCGAGCACTCCTCGCGGTGGGGCCTTGCCCCGCCGCCGCAACCTTTCGGTCGCAGCCGGCGCGGCATCCAGGCTGGGGGGGGCCACCAGAGGGACCGCCAGAGGAACGCGTCAACGTCAACTTGTGTTGCATCTGGCTTGCTAAGGTGTTGCGTTGTAACTGCTCTGCACTTTCTATTAACTATAACTCGGTCTCTCACCCGCCTACACTCCTATATGCTACTCTACTCTCGCGTCTCCCTGCTCGTTTATTCCTATAAATATCAGAACCCGAAGAAGTCCTTCCACGTGACCCAGTTGTCCAATTCTACATCGTAAATATAGTGCATTGAGTGCCTCAACGAACTCTGCAAGTATTGGGGCTGGTAGTCGTAGATAAACATCACCAACCCCCACGTCAACACGGCAAAGTATTTCCACGACTTGTTGTAGTATTGCAGCTTCAACTTGTTCTTTTGATTCGGGGATAACGTGCGGTACTTTAAGGTGCTGCTGCTGGTACCACCGGCCAAGTTATAGCTAGGGTTCACGCAGTTCAAGTACTGGTCCAACACGATCTTGGACACCGCCAACAAAACCCTTGAGAAACAGTACAACGTGATCTGGTGGGTAATACCGGGGTGGAAGTACCCAAAGTGTTGACTGTAAACTATCCACAGGCCGAAGCATCCAGCAATAAATTTGGCTAACCCTTTAGAGCCCGAGCCCAACACCTGTTCGCTGAGTAGCACCCCGAGTGCTGCTTTGTAAACCACTGCAAAACCGGCCAACACCTCAGCGTGGTTTTTCGTAGCCTTCAACACCTCGATGAACCGAGGTTTGAGAGGACCCGATCGGTACAATAAATTGATGACAAGGGCATGAGAAAATCGGATTTTTCCTCCGTAAACAACCCCATTCCTTGCAGAACGGATCACCTCCAAAAGAGGCCTGTAAAGTGGGTTGGCTAAAACTGACATCTGGTGGGTGTGCTTATGAAAGGAAGCGTCTAAGCAACTCGGTGATTTTATCCAGTGCGAACGAAACCTGGAGAAGTGGAACTATCGATAAGCGTGAAGGAGTTTGGGGAAGACTTGTTGCACTGGGCTAGCGGTAGCGATACGTATATATAGGTGTGTGTAAGAGATTTGTAGGGGTTTGCAGGCCCTTACGGGTGACCATTGAGCGGAGTGGGTCGATGAGCGCATTTCGTCGTATACAGTTACGACTGACTACGACAGTGGGGTAGGTCGAGCAAGGGCGTGGTGACGGAAGAATTTACCCTGTTTGATACGGCTTTGGTCGGTGTGCTGGTCACCATGCCCGATCGAATGCCAGTATGGCCGGCCAGTCGAGGGACAGGATGACAGGACTGTGGATATCCTTATCTCCGGTGAATCCAAATTTCGGGCTCTCTACGCGTAGCTGGCCAGTTGCAACAGTAGAAACAACTAAGCAAATGTGCTTATAGGGTAAACCATAGAGTAAGTGATATATCTATTCGTAGATCTATTAATAGAACTGTGTATAGAGCCATTGAGAGAGTTGTCTACAGATCCAGTATTAGAGCCTGTCATCAAACTATCCAAACTATTCCACCACCCAGTATGACACTCAACTATACGCAGAGTACACAGAGCCACTACATACCCCCAGAGCCAATGGCACCACGCACGTGCTGCCACATCACCCTTGCCTCTTGTAGCTGAATACCTTTTGCAACCATTCGCACCAGCATGAACGCACCACGCCGTCTGGCGCCGCTCGCATTCCTGTCTCCATAACTTTTCTCTAACGAGAAACCTAATAGTTTTTCACACAAGCCCTCGAATAACCGTTGCCCTTCCAATAACTACACCAACTATTAATCGAGACACCTCCCCGCCCAACCCCACCTTCCTCTCAAGCTGAAACTAGCACACTCTACTGTCCCCAGTAAAACCTGCCCCCAGGACTTCCCCTTTAGCCTCCCGCTCCTTCTCCCCTCGCCATCCAATGGATTCTTTGAGAATCAGTGGAAAAATGCCTTTGTGTAATATTATGCTTTTGTAGTTTCTGTTGTTAAAATGCGAGTAGAAGAAAAAAAATTTTCATTACTTCCACCAGCGACTAATTGACGAGAAAAGTAATTTGGATTTCAAGTGATTGACTTGTTCGACGTTTAACCTGTTCACGAAATAAGTGCCTTACCTACACGTCGTCCACTATTTGACCCCTAATATTTATTCATTCACCTGAATTTCCAAATCTTGATCTCTTTCCTTCTGAATCGACCCTGCACACCAGTTGATTACAAATAATACCACGCCCCAGTATCAACCATGTCGACCTTTTCATATGCTAAGATTGCCGCCGATGGTTCTGCCTCGGCGTCGGCCACTAACTCGACTGCGCCCTCCACGTCCAGCTCGAACTCGGCCACCACCGCTAGCTCGCCTGCCCTCGCCCAAGCAGAAACCACGGGCGTAGACGCTTCTGAGCTGGAACGCAAGCAGGACGTGGTGTCAAATGGTGAAACCCCGGCCCTGGGACCGAGTGAACCATCGCCAACATCCGCTGCGAAGGAACCCACCCCAAAACCAAAAGAGAAAAAATTGGCTCCGGCACCAGTCCCCACCACTAACGTTTGGGGCAACACCGCCAGCGCCAACTCTCCGGCGGTCGATGAGTACAAGTGGCCCACACCAGACCAGACCCCGGCGGCCGTGGGCCAAAAATCAACCGCTAAGGGCCAGAAATTCATCAAACCAATCACCACAAAATGGGTCCCCATCAATGCCAAGGTCATGTTACCCAATGCCAGGAACCAGGGAGGCCATTCGGCCAACCCGAAAAAAAACAAGAAAAACTTGAACAAAACCAACAAAAACAAAAAGAACGGGCCGGCCGCCGCCGTCGCAACGAAGTCCCAGAATAAGAATGAACTGGAAGGTTCCATAAAAAAGAACAAGTCCGACAAAAAGGAAGATCTGCACGATAAAGATAACAAAGTGGACCAGTTGACCGAGGACGTCAAGGACAACCTCACGATAAGCAGTCAGGACCAAGAGTCTCAGAGCCCTTCACAAACTAAAACCTCCAGCACGGCAGACCACAGCTCCAAGGAACACCAAGAACATCTTTCACAAAACGATTTATCCAAAGGTTCGGTCAACAGTAGCAGCAGCGGTAGCATCAACTCCAATGGTCAACACTACAATAATAGACAGTACAATAAGGCCAACTACAGAAACGTCAATCGTTACTCCTTGCCTAACGGATCATTCAACCCTAACTTCATGCCCTTTACTGCCCCACAACCTTACCATCATCCCTCTTTGCCCAACAACTACTATCCTTACCCATACAACTTTGCCGGGGCTGCCCACCCGCAAGCATACCAGCACTTCTCCTCTCAGCAGCCTTACCCACCGGCCGTCGGTATTCCTCCGCCAATTTCTCCAAAGCAAGATCCAATTACTGCATTGACTAATCAGGTCGACTACTACTTCTCGTTTGAGAATTTGATCAAAGATGCGTTCTTGAAGAAGAAATTTGACAAGGAAACCGGGTTCATTGGTATCAACGAGATCTTGAATTTTTTCAGAGTTCAAAAGATCTTGACCGAAATCAAGAATGCAAACCCGAACGAAAACTACGAAGCCCTCATTATAACGGCTATCAATAATTGTGCAAATATAGATATCAAAAACGAAAATGCTAACGATGAATATGACTTAACTAAAGTTGAAATAAGAGTGAAAAACAATCCAAAACAGTGGATTTTGGTTTAAGTTGAACAAGTGTTGAACAAGTCTGAATACTTTTTTTTTTTTGCATCCCCCATCTGGTTAATATTCACCTTATATATAGTAATTGCTGATCTTGTTAATAAACAGAATGACGAATTATATCATTAGAACTGAATGCTATTCACAAGTAAATTAGGTTGTTCTTCTTGAACGAAACGAATCTCTACTGTCATCTCTCTCGCCAATTTCGATGTCATTGCTTTCCCTGTCCTTGTCCTCGGCTTTTCCTCCCGAATACCGTTTTTTAACTTCATCTACTATCTGGAGATTTTTGGTGATGAGCTCATCGGCCACTTCACTGTCAAGATACTCGAGGTCTTCTTTTGGGATCAAATAGGGCCATAGCCATTTGGCAGCGAACGCAAAAAATAGCAATACTCCAGGGAACCCAACAGCTCCTCGGGTCATGGTAATGGCCACCTCGGCAGTAGCCGCAATTAGCTGGAGTGTCGAGTAAATATAAAAGGATTTCTTGTTACGGTACCCGTGAAACTCCCTGAACATCTCGGGGCATGATGGATCGTTTTCAATGTAGTCTCGATCTAAGAAAAGATATCGTATCTTGTTGGTGATTTTGTTCCCATGTAACCCGGTCAAAGCCATAATAAAGAACAAGCCAGATAATACCGCTTGAGGGATGAGTCCCAATACCGTGAGCAATGGAGGAGACATCATCACAAATGTGAGTAAACCTTGAGCAGTGTTGGTGACTCTTTGCTCAACCACTGCGCGAGGTTTGCCGGTTTTCGAGTCATGAACAACCAACGACGTCGTGTGCAATGGAGCCTGGGGGATAAGTCCATTGGGAGCCGGGAGGCCGAGAATCCCTGCTAGTCCAGTGGTGATGCCCAACAATGCGAAATCCCAGTGGAACGAAGAAGGCTTGGTTAACGGGTATTCTTTCGATTGGCACATCAATGAGCTGACGTTGTGGTCAAAATAAAATAGAAATGTAAGTAGTAATGCAAAAGGAATGGCCAAAAATACATCACCCACGTCGATATTTTCCTTTGGCCAAAAATGTATGAACCAACCGTGGGGCCTCATATCTCCGGATTTTGTGGGAATGAAACTCGAAGTTACCGGCAATTTTGCCATTTTTGTTTCGCTGAAGTATTTACCGAAATGAATGAAGCCAGTGAAGAATATCACCGAAAGAGGAACCCCATAATCCACAAACACTTTCCTTATCCACGGTTTGAAGTAGTGTAACTGAGACCCAAAAATAAAAGACCCCACGCCACAGAACACCATGAGTACAGCAACAAGAGCCGACAAGTACCCACTGTCTGAGCCAATTTCTGCAAACTGATTGCTCAATATCTGAATCCCCTTTTGAATATAAACGACGCAAATGAAAAACCCAAATACCTCACAGGAAAACTCGCTTATAATCTTCAAAAACGAAATCATGTTGCTAACCGCTATCACCAAGTGCATGGCCATGGACCACAAGTAAATCCAGCACATAAACGGGAGGTAAGGCGTGCCTCTGGGTTTCATTATGTCGTATACCGTATACGAGAAGATCGATATAGGACCGGTTACCCCCACCATGCATAGAGGCTGGCCGGAAAAAAGCCCAAACACAACCCCTGCCATGGCACTGCTCATAAGCACCTCATTCACTCCGTACGTATCGTCGGTGTTATCGAACATATCTTGAGCAAAAGCTATGGCCGGTAACAAATTGGTGAAGAAAATAAAGGTGGTCGAGGGAATCACTCGATAGTTCCATGCATCTTTAAAGTCGCTTGCATAATAGGGTAGACGACTCTTAAGGTCGTTGTATATCCCAAACCCCCAATAGTTTACTACCTTGAATCGAGACATGTTAAGATAAGGTAGATAAGGTGATCTGTGCGCAGTTTTATCAATTCCTCCTCATCGCTTTATGACTTAATCCGAGACAACGTGGAGCAACGTCAGATTTTTTGCGGCTGTGCATAAGGCGAGAACGTTAAGATTTGTCGTAGCCTTTAGGTTTGTCGTAAATTGCGCAAGATGCTTTTTATAGATTTTGTGAATTTAGCATTTTAGCCCTTTGCATACGGTGATCACCTTCAAACCGCCTTTAGTGACCCTGCGGTCCTTGACTTTCAGGTTGGCGATGTATGCCGATAATTTTTTGTCTCACAATCTTCTGCCATTTGTTTCTAACTCTCACCGTTTCGTGCCCGGGCGGGACATTTGTTGCTGTCTGCAGGGCCTTGAAGAATTGCAGTAGTTATGTTATTAATGAGCCACTCGATCTCAATGAATCTCGTATAATCCTCGGTTCCTTCTTCAAACGATTCTTCAGCCGCATTGTCGACGAATCATATAGTTGTAGCTTTTGAGTACGGATTGTGAGCAAACACTATTGCACGTTGAAAGATAATCGTCCCTTTGTTGCAGTTGTTTGAAAGCCGAGAGGTTCTAACCGAGGTGTCAAGCTAAATATCAAGAATTACATAGGATTAAGGAACTAAACATGCCCATTTGTAGATCTAGATCCATGGCTTAGAATCAGTCAAGATGAATGTTCGTACAACAAGGACGGAGTTAAAAATTTCTTTGGCAAAGATTCGTAAGACTAGCGCAGAAACCACATCCTTGAGGAATACCATAATCTCGCCAAATCGAGTGTTATCTCGGTATCTGCAACAAGAAAACCATAACTTGGTAGTCTTGCTTTCTCCAATACATATCGGCAAACAATCGTTGACACAACACCTTTACAGTATCAAAACATCCCGTTCCCAGACTTAACTGTTATGAACTGGACAAGTGCTATAAACAAAGAACTGAAAAAAAGGTAGACAAAGGCTTCAGAATCCTTCACTTGCACGTAACTCACTATGTCTCAAAGAACAGTTTCAAATCATGTAAGAGTAGACTCGAAAAGAAGATGTCCTAGAGGGGGGTTTTAAGCTTAAGGGCCCTATTAAAGCAGAAATACTTTCGGGCTTTATCATTGTGCATTTAATGCCTCTACTTACTCAGTACCGTACTAGCTCTCTCATGGACAGCACTTGCAAGCCGGGTTGTCCACCATTTTCCACCCTCAGCAATATACCCCGTTCAATACACACAGGTTCGACTATGCGAGTCATCGCCCTTCTATATACTTAGAACAGTACTGTCTTAGACGATAAATGCACCTCGCACTATAATCCTACGCCAATCACGTGCTCTTGAGTCTTGAACTGCCCAATTCTACCATTAAAATGGGTCATAATATGCAGCAGTTTCGGATGCACTCCTACTACAAAGGGTGTGCATCAACTGGCCATTTGATCGGTTAACTCATTGCAATTTGCAGCCTGAAAAATTCACGCGTTCATGAGTGCTAGAGCCTTTAAAGACTTGTCTTTGAAACCACGGTTTGTGCACAATTACGGCCCCGACGAGGGCTACTACGTCCAATCGCTCGACTATATTACCTTCTGGCAGGACAAGCTTTTTTTCGTACCGGAGCAAAAGTTTTCCCACGCTGTTTCCAATGGAAAACTAACAGTCGAGGACCCCCACGCTCTAGATGGGGGTGCTTTCCCGAGTCTTGAAGTGCACGAGAGGAGCGACGATATCGTGAAGGAGTTGCACCTCCAAAACTCGTTCGAATTGGAGTTGCAGTCCACGGGTGCAGAGCTAGAACTCCCATTCGGCGAAACCACGGGGCTTCAGAGTCCCGACCGAGACGCCAGTGCGGTTAATGCCGGAGGAATAATCGCCTCCGTGAGCTGGGCTCCTGCTCCGGTGAACGGGAAACACTACTTGGCCGTCATGGTCTTGAGTTCCTCCGAAAGCCTAAAGGACATTTCTACCAGCGAAGAGTTGAGTATTTTCTACGTGAAATCCGGGTATTCAGGCACCGTGAAGAGCTGTATTCAAATTTGGGAGTACGACCCAAACGTAGGCTCTTTCACACTACTGCACCTATTGAGCACTTCGAGGTTTGGTGTCAGTTCGAACCTCGCGTGGGCCCCTATCACCAGCAGCGATATGACGGGGGTATTAGCGGGGACCTTCCGAGACGGGACCCTCAGATTCTTCAAGATCGAACCGGGCACTCCCAAGTACTGTGATGTGGCGAATTCGTCTCTTGTGTATACCCTCGCCAACCCTCGAGTACCAGGTGACAATTTGGCCCTTATCAGTTACGATTTCTTGCTGCACGATAGAGTGATCGTGGGTGCTGCCAACGGATCAATAGCTGAGTTCGTAGTACTCCCCAGTACAGGTGGTGAGTACCTGGGAGACGAACTGGATTTGAGCATACCGTCATTCGTCTACCAGGTCACCGACAGTCCCATCACTTATGTCGCTACGGCTGGACCCTTCGACGGTGAGTACACCATCAATGTGAACTCCGCTGGGATCACGAATATTGCGTTTGTCTACGGCAATTATCGGGTTCGGAGGGTTGACTCTTTTGATACCATAATCCAGCCAAGTTACCATCACGGCCTCAAAGTGTTGCTTTGCACGGACGGGCTCGATACGGTATCTTATTCGTTTGTTCGTAACCCTCACGAAAGGCCCACTTTTGCCCTCAAAACTGATGGCGTCGTCACATCGGTTGGGGTGTCGAGATACTTGAGCCACCCGCTCATCTTAGTAGCAAACAGTTTTGGCGAAGTTTTTGTCGAAAACATTGCTAGAAAAATCTTGTCTCCCGGGAAAACGGTTTCAAAGTTCTTGGTTCCCTTGAGGCTATGGAAGTTGAAATACAAGTCGAAGGGAGCGTACATCTTGGACGACAACTTTGTAGGGGTGGCACCCGAGCCGAACAACCGAGTGGCCGTATCACCAGCAGATGTGAACGTCTCTGCCGTGGCGTGGAACGACAACTTGCCCGCAAGTTCTTTGTATGCCGTGGGAAGTCATTCAGGCATTTTAATTGTCGAAAGATTGGATGTTCGGCTCCAAAAAGATTAGACAATAGACAGGCTAATTCACCACTAGAAATGATGGATGAAAGACACTTGAAAACACGAACGGGTGAAAATATTGTGTAGAACGGTAATTTGTATATTAACAATGTACACTAATATCTTGGGAACGTGGGATCAACGTTTCTACTCCACAGATCCACTCCGCCTTTGATATCCTTAGCATTTTTATAGCCAAACTTCTCCTGGATAGTCTTTGTGGCTATCTGGGAGTCGACTCCAAATCTACACACAACAAACATATCGTCGTCTTTGGTAACTCCTGGTGGTAGTTTCGGTTCCAACAGGTCCATATGCAAAAACGAGTTACCCCAAGGAAGATTGATAGCCCCCGGTAGAGCAGCAATGTCGAACTGCTCCTTCGGCCTCACATCAATAAGTACAGGTGGTTCAACTCGGCTAATGTACTCTTTGTACTCTTTTGCCGTCACTCGAGACAGTTCAGGAATAGAAATATTTTCCACCTTCCCACAAAAAACGTGATAGTCCATTTCGTTGGACTCGATTGCAGCTCTCGTAACGGTTGGAGAGTTACCACAAACAGCACAATCCTTCTGGCGACCTCTCATTTTGAACGTCCGGTACTGTGGCAGTTGAAACCCATAGAAAGCACACAAAAAGGGCGTGAAACCCGGTTCGTAAAAGCTCGTCAACACTTTTAGCGTCTCTAGGGCCACATTGAGCCCGATAATACCTATAACAGGCCCGAGCACCCCAGCGTCCTGGCAAGCACTAACCGAGCCCGGCGATGGAGGCTTGGGATGAAAGCATCGGTAGCAAGGCCCCACGCCGTTATAATTAAGAATAGTCCACTGGCCATCGCTCTTAAGCCCCGATCCACTCACCACCGTCTTCCCGAGGATCACGGCCACGTCGTTGATCAAGTATCGAACAGCTGGGGCATCGGTGCAGTCCACAATTAAATCGTACTTTTCGAATATGCCAAACGCATTCCTGTTGGTTAGCATTTGAGGATACGTATCAATCACCACATGAGGGTTGAGTTGACCGAGGTACTGCTTGGCACTGTCACACTTGAACATCCCCACGGTAGCCGTCGTGTGGAGCACTTGTCTATGCAAGTTACTGACATCCACCACATCGTTATCGATTATGCCGATTCTCCCCACACCAGCAGCTGCGAGGTACAACAAGGCGGGACACCCGATCCCACCGGCTCCCACCACCAAGATCTTTGCATTCTTCAAGCGTTTTTGTCCAGCCAAAGACCCAAATCCGGGGACAATCATTTGTCTCCCATAGCGAGCATACTCATCGGAAGTTAGACTAGAAGCTTCGGCACCCACAGGTCCTGACGGGTCGTTGGTGCCGTGTAAGGCACCCGACAACGACGAGGCGCCTTTCAAACGGGATATTTCAGCTTTTAGAGCAGCGATTTCCGCTTTCAACCGGGCACTTTCAGTACTGGGGTCTTCTCTCTTGTCTGACATTTATTGCGACATTTATATTCCTATACAATTTTCTGCTTTACGAAGAAGCTCTGCAAGTGTCTCAACTGGTAGAAACAGGTGCCCACCAAAACAGCCAACTGGATGAACGTCCAGGTTATCACTCTCGAATTGGTCAACTCACTTTGGTCTCTGAACACGGCTTCCCGTTCTCTGATTCTTTCCTGCTCGTAGTTGATCGACTCTAATTTTTTGTTCAATTCATGGATCTTGGCCGTCAACACGTCGACCTGCGAAGTCGACTTGGAGTCGACGTAGTCGTGGGCCGAACCAAGGGCGATGTCAAAGAGGATTCTGTGCTTTTTGTTCTTGGTGCCGTCGGAATAAACTGGCTTGAGGCAGAACTTGTGTTCACCGGAATCAAGCGAGGTGAACGGGAACTCGCCGTCAGATCCCACCTTTTGGTTTGCCACCTTGTGGTCATTGTCAAAAGTCTCGAAAGCGGTGAATTCAACCGTCAACGCTCTGTTTGGTACGTACTGGTTGGTGTGTTCATTGTATTCAAGGGCCTGCAATTTGGCAATCACCAAGGTGTTTTGTTGCAAGTCTTCGAAGAAACATCTGGTCTCACCGGTGTTCAAGTAGAAGTGCAATGCCTGGGTCAAGTGCAAGTACACAAACACGGCCACAATAGATTTGATAGAAAACATGTTGAACAAATCACTCGAATTTTTCTACTCAACGCGTGAAGAATTTCTGCAGCAGTTGCAAAAAAAAAAAAATCTAAAAAAAAGTTACTCTGCTGTCGATTACATAGAAAAATCTATTTACTTTTTCTGCTTCCGTTTCAACTTGGCCACTAATGCACTGGTGTCTTCTGTGGTGCCATGGTATTCCTTCGTGTCCACTTTCGCTCTTTTGGCTTTCCTGTCTCCTCCATCTACTCTCCTCTGGGATCTCTCGTCCAAGATCTTCTTCATGGTCTTGGTCTTCTTGTAGTCGGTATTAGACGGGTCAATGTTGAAGTCACGGTCCTCGAAAATCTCTTTAAAACGATCGTCATCGAGATCGACTTCGAAGTTGTCTTGTGTCTCGAGGTCCTGCTGGTGTTTCTTGTTCTTCTTGTTCTTCTTCTTCTCGGACTTGATGATGTCTTTCATGCTGAAGTGATTGTCTTCTTCCTGTTCGTCGTTTTCGTTCATCATCAAGAGCTCCAACTCCGCCTTGGCCTTGCTATCCTTGTCGTCTCTAGCTGGCGTGTTCTTGTTCTCCTCTTGGCCGGTCTCTTCTGCGTCTTGTCCCTTTTGTCTTTCCTTGAACTTCTCCATTCTAGCCTTACGACGTTCTTTCTGCTTGAGCTTGTATGCCGTGAGCGAGTCCATCTCCTCTTGGTTTTTCCTTTGTTGTTCAGCAGCATTTTCATCCAATCCCGGATTGAAAGATATCTCCATATCAACATCGTCATCAGAATCAGCCTTGGCTTTGGCATCAAACACTCGACCACCCAAGAGCAGCTTGTACTTGTCTTTAGCGGTTTCTTTATCTTCCTCGTCATCCTCGCTATCAGACGCCAAATACGCCTTAAAGTCCATATTTTCAATCTCTCGTTGCGTGAACAGTCTTGAGGCCACAGCTAGACGCTCTTTAGGAGTTTCATCCCACGTTAGCTTGACCTTGGAGTGCTGTAATGCGTCGGTAACAAACGCAGATGGCTTGTATGAACTGGGGACACTAGAACACTGGTCTCTAGGCTCGTCGTCGAACTCCATTCCTTCGGGCACGTACCGCAAATCGAAAATATTAGAAGTGGATTCGTACTCCGTACCATCACAATTATCGTAAATGCTCTTAGCGGTCGATATGCTGTCGCACCTGACGACGGCATAGTAGTACCTTAATCTTTGCAACTGGTACCGACGCAATGCTTTACTGTCGTAGTCAACCTCCCCGTCATCTTCTTGGTATAATTTTTTTGTGGCCTTCTCTAACCCAGCAGCAGTTTTGGTATCTATGTCTTCAAGATCAGAATCTGAGTCATCTTTCTGTTCCTTCTGCTTCTTCTTCTTGGCGAACAACTCCTTTGGTGGTCCTTCAATCTCCTCTTTTTGCATTTGTTCTTTACCAAAACTCGATGGGTACACAGTAACCGATTTGATGGATCCACCTTTCGGTACGAACGACTGAAATGTGGCCAATAAATCAACGGACCGGATATTGTCCCAGTCCATGTTGACAACGGCAAAGGTATCGGAAGGATTCCCTTCCTCTGGCTTCCCCTCTTCTATTTCAATATCTGATCCTGCTTCTAGATCCTCCTCCTCGATGTCGCTGTCACTGTCACTCTCACTATCAGAAGAGCTTAACCCTTCACCTCTGGCCCTATCAAGAGTAGTGACATCTGGTTCTGACTCGGATTCGGATTCAGACTCTTCGCTGTCGGAGTCGGCACCTTTGATCTCTTCCTCCCCTTCACTTTGATCTCCCTCTTCCTCGTCACTTTCTTCGCTGGATGAATGTTCCCTGAAGTACTTGTCAAACTTGGACTCTTCTTCTTTGAGCTTTCTTCCATACCTATCAACTCTTGCTCTTTTCCCAAAGCCAGACGTCAACTTGTCGATTTCATTACGGTTAAATCTATCATCAACTTTGGTTTTGACCTTGTTAAACTTCGGGAGTTTAAATCTGGGGTCTGAATGAACTGAGGCGAATCTACTGTCGAGAGTGACAGGTTTATTCTCTCCCTTCTTTTTTCCTTGGCCCTTCTTGCTCTTGTCTTTAGCCATCTTGGTTGAAAAATTTGAGATGAGCTCGCGGGCTTCGCAGCCTAATCATAAATGGGTGCAAAAAGAGCTTACACAAACAATACATTAACCCTGAACCTCTGAGCTGTGCCCCTCCCTGGACTTCACCTTGTGGCCGTTCACCCATGAAACACTTTAATTACCTACCTAATCTATATAAATACTCGTAACCTTAAACTGAACCTCCTGAACTCCCAGCATTACCAACAAGACCCACCATTTCCAAAAAAGCCCGGTCTTCCAGTAACGTCTTCATATTAACACTCTGTCGAGCCTCTGCCATCTTTTGCTCCCATTCCCACTGTTTTTTCTGGTGTTCAAGTTCTTTCGTTGAGCCAACACCCCAAACCTCAAGATCGCTGATCATGAACCTATCCTCATAATCTGAGCCCGTTTCATCAGTCACCTCTTGCAGGGCTGACCGCCTAAAGTAGAGGTTTTTGTCTCCGGTGTTTACGTGCCTGAAAACGGCAAACTCCAAATTCGGCTCAATTGTCAACGACATATCTCCGGGCATGTACTTTTTAACCCCATTCTTGTTAAGTGGTTGATCGTTCCCAAACCCTAGCCCAAACCCAAGGGTGTTGAAGTAAATCAGATCGTTGCCTACTATCGAGTCACTGGTACTGGGGAAAATGTCAGTGCGTGGACTCAAACTAAGTAGCAAACACTGGTCATCGCCAAAGTTCTTCTTGTTAGATATCTTCCAAGGCTTGGTCACCAAAACAGCATAAACAAGCTTATCATGATCGTGCTGCCAGTTTTTCAATGATTTGTCTTTGAAGAACCGAGGATATTCTGAATCGAATTGTATATACCTCTTATTGTTGGTCATTGTCTTCTTGGTGAGCCGTTTACCGGACACGAGGAGCAAAGTGGGGGCCTGCCATTTGAATATTCTCAGTTCAAGTGATCTGATGGAGAACCCTGCTTCTCTCCCGATGTATAGCTTGACGAGATTCGCCTTTGTGATTTCAACGTCAGACCCGGTGCTTTTGACCAATTGACCAATAGAAGCCACTGTGGCACTTGAAAGGAGCTTGGAATCTTCAAAAATCGGGTGATTGGTCTTGGACTCAAGTTCATCGGGCATTTCAGAAGTTACCGTCTGGTCAAACCCGGGCGACAAAAGTTCTTCTTTGAATAAACGGCAGAAACCTTGAGTAAGAATTCTTCTGATCACCGTGTATGAGCTCTCGAACACCTCGTTGTAGCTAAAGTAAACCTGTTCCATATTCTGGAAAGTGAGATCGGCCTTGTGGTACCGAAGAATCGACAACGCCGATGCCTCAAACTCCAGCCACTGTTTGCATAAAAGCACTGACAATTGCTGGTGCATTTGCAGCCTCTGGCTCTTGGGGACTGAGAGCACAATTAGGAAAAGCGTAATGAGTTTATGGATCCTCAATGCACTCAAACCGAGTTCACAGGCATCGATTCCGTCGAGGCTGCCCACACTGTCCAATGATTTCCAGATAACACGCCGTAAGACCGGTTCGGAACTCGGTTCGTTCAAAACCTTCACCACGGCCGTCTTGGCCCTCGACAGCTTTTCGTCTGTCACGGGAACTGACTGCGATGCCCGGACTTGTGAGATGTACTTTTCAAGTTCAGAACCACACAAGGACACAAACAACAACTTTTCATATTCAAGGGCCGGGAACAGTTTCCGGTACCTACCAGTGTGGAAATAGCAAGCCGATACCACGTCGTCGAGAGTCAATTGCACCGGGTCAAACTCACTGATGAACGGGAAGGAACCAAGGACCGTGCAAGAGTCCAGTAGGATCTTGACGGCAGGAGAATAGTTTTCTCTGGCTGCCACTTCGGCACCTTTGTCGCCTTGCTCTGAGGCCTTGGATTGTCCAGATCCAGCTCTTCCGGGCGAAAGCTGGAGGAGGAACATGAGGTCACTTGGAGCGAGGGCCTTTTTTTCATTCAAAGATAAGCTGTTGACTTTTGCAGCAAGAGTAGCGGTTTCAATTGGCCGGAGAATGGCCCTAGCCTTCTTGTGGAACCCGAAAACAAGGTCCTGCTTTGAGACCGTCTCCTCGTGGCTGGGTGATTCAGTTGAAGTCGATTGGCCCATGTTTAAGCTGGCTGCGAATGGCTGCGAAGCATGAGAACAGGGCAAGCAGGTGCTTGGGGTGCATGAGAGATAAGGGGAAGTTGAGTCGATTCTTGCAAGCAGAAAAGTACGATTATATAGTAAAGAATTCTAAACTATACAACTACAGATTGCAGAAACAGTACTTCCTCAATGTACTGATAACATGATTCGAATTAGCGTATCAAGTACAAAGTGGCCGGTGCTCTACCTCTTCCGGCGAATGCCTGTTCACCCAAAAAACTGGGCCAAAAGCTCCCGAGACCGTATCTCTGCTTCGATCACCACCCGTTTGACCCGATTCACAAGCGCTTTACTCTGAAACACCTCCTGTTCCTCCTCGCTGATGAGATTGTCCCCGGAGTCGTGAGCATACTGCTTGATCAATAGCCTCGTGAACGAGACGATCACCAAGTTGAAATACACCCTGACGGCTGTGAATACCAACGTCGAACTCACAATCAAGAATAGCTCTCTAGCCGGGGACGCGGACTGGGACGACGAGGAGGAAACACCTTGTGATAAGCCGGCAAGCCCAACGGCAGCATCCCGTTTTCGGCTTCCGGTGTCTTCTTCTCCAAACCATACGTAGTTGAAATAAAGCGTGTACAAAAACCCAAAGGCCGTGTCAAAGGTGTAGATCAAGCACACAAGCGACATCCTCCGGACGTTCTGGTACCGTTTTGTCACGCTACCCATTCCGGCAATGTAAAACGGGAGGATCGCAAGACACGTTGTGTTGTAAAGCCATTGCCAAAATGTGATGGGGTGACCCGTGAGAAGCGACAAGATTCCAAAAGCACCCCCGGCTTTGTTTAGTATGGACGTAGCGAGAACTATCTCAACCCCGATGAAAAGGGGTATGTATCCGGCGAATTTCTAAATGGGGGAAATTAGTATGGGTCCTACAACACGGGCAGTATGTCTACGTACTTGTGGTAACGTAAGAGCGAGGACTGACGACATGGCGAACGATGATCCCGACTTCTCGCTTTTTTGGAAATTGATTTTGAGATGAGCAAAAATATCATGGTGTACGATTCTGACGATAGCGACTATGAGTCGACGACAGCCATGCCGAAAACTATCACAGACAAGGGGGACATCGTCACGAAGTATGCCGATAAGATCAAGACCGACAATATCAAAAAGGGCCCGAAAATCACCAAAGATAGGGCTAACAGAGCCACTGTAGAACAAGTGCTCGATCCCAGAACCATGGCATTTTTGGCGAAACTCATAAACAAGAGAATCATATCCCAGATCAACGGGTGCATCAGTACAGGAAAGGAGGCCAATGTGTACCACGCCGATTTAAACCCGGAGGACCAAAAAGAGGACGAAGAAGACGAGACTGACGGTGCTCCAAAAACTGCTAAAGAATTTGCAGTCAAAATTTACAAGACGTCGATCCTCGTGTTCAAAGATAGAGAACGGTATGTAGACGGTGAGTACCGTTTCCGACACAGTGGGAACCTGTCGAACCCTCGGAAGATGGTGAAATTGTGGGCAGAAAAAGAGTTTAGAAACTTGAAAAGACTTTACACCCATGGAATTCCTTGTCCCGAACCGATTGACATTCGCTCGCATGTGTTGGTGATGGAATACTTGACCAAGGGGAACAGAGATCCTTCGCCCAAACTCAAAGACCACCCGTTCAAAGATGTGGACGAGATCGTGCATTACTATCACCAGATGCTTTTCTACATGCGAAGAATGTACAAGGAGTGTCGCCTTGTGCATGCTGACTTGAGTGAGTACAACTCGATTGTGCATCGAGACAAATTGTACATCATTGACGTGTCGCAATCGGTGGAGCCTGAACACCCCATGTCTCTTGATTTCTTGAGAATGGATATCAAGAATGTGAATGACTTTTTCTCCAGAAAGAAGATCAATGTCTACTCTGAAAAGTCTATATTCAAGTTTATTATTGAAGACCCCAACAAATTGGGGATTGACAACAATTCTGATGAAGAATTGGGCAAATACTTGGACTCTCTTCCTTTGAAAAGCAGTGATGAAGATGAGCTCGAAGATGAAGTGTTTCGGTCGGTTTACTTGGTTCGGTCGTTGAATGCCTTGGATGAGAGCGATTTCAGCAATTTTTCCAAGGGACAAATTGATACCTTAACAGACTTGGTGGGTGAAACCAAACTCAATCATGGAGATGAGTCGGAAGAGCAGCTTGGGAACGCAGAAGACTTGGACTTTGACTCAGAAAATCGAGACGATGAAACGGAAGACGGGGGTGACAGCAGCGATAGTGAGGACTCTAGTGACACCGAATCTGACGACGGCAGAGACCAAAAAAATCCTAGAGGCAAGAGGTACGAAGATAAAGACGAGAAGAAACAGCGGAAAGAAGCGGCAAAATTAGCCAAACAGGAAAAACGTAAAACAAAGATGAAAAAGCACATCAAAAAGAAGATTGTGAACAAACGCAAAGCCAAGTAGAATATAAAGAACCGTATTCTTCCTTTCAGAACCAAGCACCCTGCATGATCGTGGGCTGCAGCCTGCACTAGAAACTGGCTTCGCGAGCCAAACACGGCAGTACCCGTTTATAAATTACGTAGCAATGGCCTTAGGCGTACTAACTACTTCGGTGGTACCTTTCCCAAGTAACCATAGGCTATCCACAATAACCAAAAGCAGGCTATTCACATTCATAACCTCTGTGAGTTTCCACACCACAAACAGAACATTACTTATATATACAACATATGCGACATGAACGTGCATAATGGCTAAACTTCCTCAATAGGCTTCTTGTCCCAATTATATCAAACTCTCCTGGCACATTTTGCAAGAGCAATCACGTACCTTACATCTCGCGTACGAACCCGTGCTGGTTTGTTTGTTTTTTAGTGTAGACAATGGGCGTCGCCCCACTGAGATCAGCCCGTTTGTTTACATACCCTTCTGTCACATGAGATGGCTGCGAAATGCAGTAATACGCGGTTCTATGCAAGACTCAGCGCCTTTAAGGTTTAACCCTTGAAACGCTCTAGGGCATTTTATATAAGCCAAAGTCAGTTAAAAAAATGCTGAAAATAAACACTAAATGTCGTCGGTGCAGTCGTTGATTTCACGTTTCGAAGGCCTGGATGCACCAAGGAACGATAAGAAGGTCAGCAAGGCGTCGATATTCAACCCCAAACCAAACCTAACCGGTTCTCTAGTCAAGACCGACCATTCGGAATTGGAACAGCAGCTCAAGGATCTCCAGAAACAGCTCTCGGCAAAGAAAGACCCACCGGCGGACGAGAGAGAACGGTCTTTGATCCGACAACTGAAACGGTTGTCTCAAATAAGAGATGACTGGCAAAGTGTCTACAGTAGAGAGACTGAAGCGTCCTCTAATCGGCTCAGCAAAGTCGGAAATGGCATGCCTCCATCTAATCTGGTGCTGGACATTGCATCCAACATCATCGGATGCTACGTCTACCAGAAGGAGAACCACGATACTGCATCGGTTCGGTCTGAGGAAGCAGACGGACCAAAACAAGCACCTAACGAAGAAATGACAATAAATACGTCGTCGCCAGCAGGTCACGAGAAAAGCAACAGAAAGAGTGCCGACTTGGGGTATTCTCCCACTCGACGGCCGGTGTCCATGCTTCCGTCACCACCTAGTGAACGGCCGGTTTCCTATGTGAATATGGAAATGTCGACAACTAATAGTCGAGAATCCGTGGGCGATTCTGACTCCGAATACAAGAGCACGAAAGACAGTGATGACCGTGAAACGCAACCGAAGAAAATTAATGAACAGGATACCTTGAGCCTGGGGAAATATCATGATGCACTGATCACGGGAGAATCGATGGATACCCTGGTTGGTGACAAGGTTCTCCCTAGCACTCCCGGCAAAGTCGAAAATGAACTGCACACCTCAGGTCAACCTTTACCAAATAATGATACGGAAAAGGCTAAGAACGCCCTACCCGATAGCACAAACCCACTGGACGAAAACCCCAATGTTATACACCCTTTCATCGACCCTCAAAGCTATGTAAATGGTCAAGAGGACGAACTATTTGAGCCATTCCCAAGGGTCATTGAGCAGCCCGAACAAAGCCCGAAGTCCACTCCCAAGCACACTCCCACGCCAATTCGTACCAAGCTCTTTGTATCGTCCGACAAGCAGCTTCCCGAAGTGCCCAGTCAAGAATTGCCTGAGCCCACTGTTGAGCTTGATGGCCCAGACTATTTGACCGATGTGCCGCTCTTGAGTCCAGACGGTAACCCACCACCCGAGTTCCGTCGGTATTCTCAGCTAAAGGAACCCCCATCCGCAACTAAACCGACCCTGTACCACCACACACCACCAATACCTAGTCAAAACAAGTCCTCTGCGTCGAGCGCCTCATCAAGCCCAAATACCTCAAGCATATCAACCCCCAAGCAGAACCGCAAGTCCCAGTTGTTTGACCACTGCCAGGAGTCTACGAACACGCCGACTACGGCTTATCAGGAGATCTTTGCAGAGGTGCCCCATTCCTCCAGCAAAAAAGTCCATAATTTCTTTGCTCTGGGGTCGCCCATGAAGCTCCACAACAGTGACGGGTCCACGCTTCTGTCATTGGTGAGCTCCAAGGGTAACGTCAATGGAATCCCAAAAGTATCGACCAGAGAAGCGGACACCCCAGAAAAGAGTTTGGATTTAGTGGAGGACAAGTTGAAGAGAAAGTGGAGAAACGTTTTCACGCTGAAGTTGAAAAAGACGAAACTTGTGGCCCGAAACAAGTCGAAGGGTAAGAACGAGAAAGAGGTGGTGCTGCTGGAATCGAAGAAGCTCTCTCCGGCCATGCTTCGATACCCCCATCTCGAGCACGACCCTCAGACCTGGCGTATCCGTTCTCCGTACAAGCCACCTGTCAAGGAAGCAATGGTTCCTGCCAAGCGGTTTGATCCGACGGTGGACCGCTTTTCATCACAAAAGTTGAGCATACCGGCTGCGGGCCCCGAGGACAAGGCCCAGGA
Source organism: Yamadazyma philogaea (assembly GCA_003706995.3). NCBI lineage: Eukaryota > Fungi > Ascomycota > Pichiomycetes > Serinales > Debaryomycetaceae > Yamadazyma > Yamadazyma philogaea. The sequence continues at coordinate 51,804 of PPMV03000033.1, forward strand.
TTCTCAAGACAGACGGAGCGTGGCGATTCAAACGGACCACCGGTCGAGCCTCTTTGGGCTGGACGAGGACGTCGAGCTCCGGCGGAACTTTGAGGCCCTTAGCGATAGCATAACCAATGCGTTAAATCCAAAGAGCCGATGGCTGCAAATTCTAGAGAGCGAGGAGGAGTTTGCATTATTCTTGGAGAAGCGGTTTGACCTCCACTAGAGGTGGAGTTGTTTGTAGGAGGGTCTTTTGGCTATTGTACGTACTATCATGTATATTCGTATATTCTGTTCTTTCGTTTGATCGGTGGGAGTCGGTAGTCCAGTGGTACCGGTACCGGTACCGGTGCTGGTGCTGGTGCTGGTGCTGGTGCACGGCGCTGGCGCACCGCGCTAGCTCTCGGGGTGAGGGCCGACTATGTCCACGAGCCACCGTCGATAATTGATACACAAGCCTTGTTAAATCAACCCACACCTTGTAAAACGAACACGCTTTGTAGTGTCGCCTGACAGCATAGACGCTGCCCCTAGTGTTCCACCCCAGTACCATACCAAATCTCGGTCCTCTCTGACTTCATCCCTGCATACAGCCGACCCCCCCACCGGGATGTCGCGAAGTTGCTCAAACAATTAGGGACAACTTGACTAATGGAGTTCATCAAAGACAGCCCCGACCCCCTGGGAGACTCCCAGCAAGACGCTCAATTCGACCCGCGGCAGGACCCACTTTACCAGAATGAGCCTCAATTGGCCGACAATTTCAGTCTCAACATGGAACAACCGTACGGCCAGTACGAAGACCAGCCCCAGTATCCTTCCATACCGGGCAGCGAGTTTCTTAGTCCGAGAAGTAACGTCGACCCGGTGTCGTACCAGACCGACCCGGCGTCGTTGCAGAACCCACCGTTTCTTGACGAATTGGACCAGTTCCCCAATACTAATCGGTACGATAATCAACACCAATTGGACCCTCAGCAGACGGTCAATTTAGACGAGCTCATCTCTCCCAGCAACAACAACAACCAGGACTTCTTAGATAGTCAGTATTTCTCGCCTCCCGGAAGAAACACCCTCAACTTCAACAATTTCCACCAGAGGACCGACAGTAACCCGTTCGATTTGACGGGGACGTCGTACTTGTCCCCCCAGCAGAACTCGTTTGTTTCGCCTCGGGGTTCTGAGTTTTGCAACAGCTATGATGCGCTGAAACTGCCCCAGAACTTTGGCAGCTACTTGAACTCGCCTCCGCAGTACAACACCAGCAGCAGCATCCCCAACACGGGGCACCAGTTTTTGTCTCCCCCGACCCACAGCGAATTGGGCACCTCGGCCCCTACGATGCCGGACCTCAAGCAGCAACAGCAACTACAGCAACCACCAGCCCTGCAGCTGCAGCCGCAGTCACAACCTCAGTTACAGCCGCAGCAGCAGCCGGGGAGTGCCCCGTCGAAGCAGTTGAGCAAGGACGAAAAGCTCCGAAGACGTCGAGAGTTCCACAATGCAGTGGAACGCCGGAGAAGAGACTTGATCAAAGAGCGGATAAAGGAGTTGGGGATGCTTGTGCCCCCCTCGTTGCTCAACCCGCAACTCGTAGCGGTGCAGACGCTAAAGAACTCGAAGCTCAACACCAAAGAGGTCAACGATCTCTTGAGCTCGGTCAAGGTGAAGGAGAGCAAGCCCAACAAGAGCACGATATTGAACAAGTCGGTGGATTACATCATGCATCTACGGTACGTGCTCGAGCAACAGGAGAAGACCAGGAAGGACTTGGAGGCCACGCTAGCCCAGGTATCAGGACAACCACAGATTCCGCAACCACACATGCCACCACACCAACCACTGGCGACCACCAACCTGAACTTTATGGAGGACTTTAGCCACTCGCCCAAGGAGGATAATTTCGACCCGGACGAGTTTTTCCTGGAGATCGTTACCGGTAATGAAGCGTACTAGCCATGCTAGCCGGCTCGTGCTACCAGGGGTCCATGTATAGATATAGATTGTATATAAGTACACGTGCTTATCGTCTGCTAGTGGTCTCAGACTCCATCGACGAGAAGTGCCTCGGTGGAGATCGACCTCCATTTATTCTCACTCACTGGTCAGAAAAACCGTAAATCATGGCAGAACCCGAGAATGCGTTTAGGCAACAAGTCAACAACTGGAACACCAGAGCCTCGGCCCATAACACAAACACTTCGTTCCCGCCGTTCTCGGAGTGGACCGACTACCTCCGGACCGGGGCCAACGACATCTACAGCTCGCTCCCGTCCTACCGTGGTGAGAGCTCGGTGCAAGAACCGGGGTGGTTCCAACTCAGCCATTTCGAGAAACTCGTCGGATTTGCCGCCTGCCTTGCCGGCAGCGTGCTCTGCTTCGCCATCAGCTTCTTCATGTTCCCGGTGTTAGCACTCAAGCCCCGCAAGTTCGGGGTGCTCTGGTCGCTTGGCTCGCTACTCTTTGTGGTGTCGTTTGGCATTTTGCAAGGCCCGAAAAAATACACGCTTCACTTGATATCCCCGAACCGGATCGTGTTCACGGCCGTGTTTTTCCTGTCGGTAGTGGCGACGTTGTGGGCGTCGCTCGTGTTGAAGAGCACGGTCTTGACGGTGGTCACCGGCGTGGTTGAGTTGTTTGCGGTGCTCTACTACACCGTCAGCTATTTCCCGTTCGGGGCACAGACCTTGACGTTTTTTACAAGCTACGTGTTTGGCTGGGTGGGAGGTTTCGTTGGTGGTGTCTTGTAACTACACACTATACGCAGGGGGGGGCACCACACGGCTTGTGCGATGAATATCGGTAACACCTTGAGCGGTTACAACTTTTCTTCCGGGTCAATGGCGTCCAATTTCTCCTTGATGGCGTCGTACAACTGCTGCAGTTTCTGCATGTTGACCTCCTGGCTGGGCCAGCCGACAATCAACCCGGTTTTCTCGTCCTTCTTGGGGATCAAGTGGAAGTGAACATGGTCGACCACTTGGTGGGCAATTCTCCCGTTGTTTTGCAAGACATTGTAGCCGTCGCCCTCGGGCGCGTTGTTGGTGCTGAGGCCCAAAGCCATGGTCAACTTCTTGACCACCGGCAAGATGTCGGCCAAGTACTCATCGGGGATGTTGTGCAACTTGGCTCCGTGGTACTTGGGGATCACCATGCAGTGGTAGTCGGCCGTGGGCATGATATCGAGGAACGCATACGACAATTTGGTCTCAAGAAGCTTGAATGAGGGCACTTCCCCTTTGATGATTTTGCAAAAGATACAGGCGGGTGACGAGGACATGGTAAGTAAGGATATAGTATATCGATAGTGTGATTCGCGGGGTCTTGGCGCGAGTGGGCGTATGGGAGGGAAGGAAGGGTGGTGGTAAAGCCCGCGGTAGGCGGGTTCTCGCGGTAGCCAGGTTCTCGCGGTAGCCAGGTGCCCGCGGTAGGCAGCAAGCCGGTGGCCCACGCCGCCGCTCCATTCAGCCTCCCTTCTGCCCAACGCTGGCGCCACGCCCGCGGCAACCGTACGTTGCGCGGCGTGGTTTGCGGTTTGCGGTTTCGGTGCTCTGGTACCAGAGAACATGGTGGAACGTCGTGTCCGCCCCACCCTCTGGTGGCGATCTTACAAGTGAAATCTCAAATCCAATCCTGAGTAATTGTTACAACCATGTCTGACGATAAAAAACCATTGTTAGACGCCTCTGGCGCCGCCGAGTCCAACGAAGATAGAACGGCCACCGCCATTCTCCGCAGAAAGAAAAAGGACAATGCCTTGGTGGTCGACGACGCCACCAACGACGACAACTCTGTCATCACCATGTCCTCCAACACCATGGAGTTGCTACAATTGTTCAGAGGGGACACCGTGTTATTGAAGGGGAAAAAGAGAAAAGACACCGTGTTGATCGTTCTCGCCGACGACGACATGGACGACGGCGTTGCCCGCATCAACAGAACCGTCCGGAACAACTTGAGGGTCCGGTTGGGGGACATCGTCACCGTCCACCCTTGTCCCGACATCAAGTACGCCAATCGGATCTCGGTGTTGCCCATCGCCGACACGGTGGAAGGATTGACTGGTTCTCTCTTTGACGTGTACTTGAAGCCCTACTTTGTCGAGGCGTACCGTCCCGTCAGGAAAGGCGACTTGTTCACGGTCCGTGGAGGCATGAGACAGGTCGAGTTTAAGGTGGTGGAAGTCGACCCAGAGGAGTTCGCCATCGTGGCCCAGGACACGGTGATCCACTGCGAGGGCGAGCCGATCAACCGAGAAGACGAAGAAAACAACTTGAACGAGGTGGGTTACGACGACATTGGTGGATGCAAGAAGCAAATGGCCCAGATCAGAGAATTGGTCGAGTTGCCCTTGAGACACCCCCAGTTGTTCAAGTCCATTGGTATTAAGCCACCTAAGGGGATTTTGATGTACGGGCCTCCGGGTACCGGTAAGACCATCATGGCAAGAGCGGTGGCCAACGAGACGGGTGCGTTCTTCTTCTTGATCAACGGGCCGGAGATCATGTCGAAGATGGCCGGGGAGAGTGAGTCGAACTTGAGAAAAGCGTTTGAAGAAGCGGAAAAGAACTCGCCTTCGATCATCTTTATTGATGAAATAGACTCGATCGCCCCCAAGAGAGAGAAGACCAATGGTGAGGTGGAAAGAAGAGTGGTTTCCCAATTGTTGACCTTGATGGACGGTATGAAGGCCAGATCCAACATTGTGGTGATCGCCGCCACCAATAGACCCAACTCGATCGACCCTGCTTTGAGAAGATTCGGTAGATTCGACAGAGAAGTCGATATCGGGGTCCCTGACGCCGCGGGAAGACTCGAGATCTTGAAGATCCACACCAAGAACATGAAGTTGGCCGACGATGTCAATTTAGAGGCCATTGCCTCCGAGACCCACGGGTTCGTGGGTGCGGACGTTGCGTCCTTGTGCTCTGAGGCCGCCATGCAACAAATCCGGGAGAAGATGGACTTGATTGACTTGGACGAGGAGACCATTGACGCCGAGGTGTTGGACTCCTTGGGCGTCACCATGGAGAACTTTAGATTCGCCTTGGGCAACTCTAACCCATCTGCTTTGCGGGAGACGGTGGTCGAGAACGTGAACGTCACCTGGGACGACATTGGTGGTTTGGACAATATCAAGGCGGAATTGAAGGAGACGGTGGAGTACCCGGTATTACATCCGGACCAATACCAAAAGTTTGGTTTGGCCCCATCCAAGGGGGTTTTGTTCTTTGGTCCTCCGGGTACCGGTAAGACCCTTTTGGCCAAAGCGGTGGCCACTGAAGTGTCTGCCAATTTCATTTCGGTTAAAGGTCCTGAACTCTTGAGCATGTGGTACGGTGAATCGGAGTCCAACATTAGAGATATCTTTGATAAGGCCAGAGCCGCTGCCCCCACCGTGGTGTTCTTGGATGAGTTGGACTCGATTGCCAAGTCCAGAGGTGCTTCTCAAGGTGATGCCGGTGGTGCTTCTGATAGAGTGGTCAACCAGTTATTGACGGAGATGGATGGTATGAATGCCAAAAAGAACGTGTTTGTCATTGGTGCCACCAATAGACCAGATCAAATTGACCCGGCGCTTTTGAGACCCGGCAGACTCGACCAATTGATCTACGTGCCATTGCCGGACGAGGCGGCCAGATTGTCTATTTTGGAAGCTCAATTGCGTAACACCCCATTGGAGCCAGGCTTGAAGTTGCCAGAAATCGCCAAGATCACCAACGGATTCTCCGGTGCTGACTTGTCGTATATTGTCCAAAGATCCGCCAAGTTTGCCATCAAGGATTCCATTGAGGCCCACGTCAAGGCCACCAAGTTGAAGGAAGCCAGGAAGGCGGAGGCTGAAAAAGCCGGGGAAGACGTGGAAATGAAGCAGGAAGACGAAGAAGAAGAGGATCCAGTGCCTTACATCACCAAGGCCCACTTCGAAGAAGCCATGAAGACCGCCAAGAGAAGTGTTTCTGATGCTGAATTGAGAAGATATGAAGCCTACGCTCAACAGATTTTGTCATCGAGAGGCCAGTACACCAATTTCAGATTTTCAAACGACGGTATTACCGAAGCGACTGGTTCTGGAGCCAGCGAATCAGGGGGCGCTGCATTTGCTACCAATGATGATGATGATGACTTATATAGTTAGTGAGTGTAATACAGATTGAGTATTCTTTCCGAGCCGAACCCCGTATCACCGGAGTCGCATCGCAAAAGTTTAAATTTCATTGCTTTATTTCAAGTTTGGTTGCCTTTTCTTAATAGCTATAATCTGCCAGAGATACCAGTATTGAACCAAAAGTTCTGCTGTTTGTGATACCCCATAGCATAAAGTACTCTCATAAAAGTTCCATTGTTTTGTTTTTGATTCGAGTTGGTTATTTGTTTCACGTAATTGCATAATGAGATTTCTGAGTAATAGTCTTCTCCTCGTTTTAGGCCCGGTGTTTGTGGTGTCGAGTGATTTACTTGTGTCCAAGTTCACCACCCATGCTGCGGTGAATAAGATCAACCAGAAGAGTTCCAGGAATCTGGACCACCACGTTATGGCCCGCTACTTCAATACCCAGCTAAAGAAGTACCCCGTGGATAGTCGGAAATCGGACTAGGTCTTTGACCACAAGCATTCTAGCGGGCTAGGCATGTTAACTGAATAGGAATAAGTTTATATTGATTATATATTGATTATGAATTGACTCTACAATTTGAACAACTCTTCGTCGACTCCATCGAGTTTTTTGGGGATTCTAATGGCAACGCCAGATGGGTAGGCAAGAATATTGTCGACGTCCCAGATCCCTGCTTCGTAGTAGGGGTCCTTCTTCAAAAAGTCAACGATCTCTTGTTTATCTTTGGCAACCATGTGGAACATGCTGCCGGCAAACTTGGTCTTCGCTGTGTCCTGGTAGAGAGCACCGGCAGCTTTGACAATTCCCGAATTGACATCGCCTGGGATTTTCTTCAAGTGTTCTGGCCTGACGGCAGCTCTGTCGGTGTTTGGCTTATCGTAAACAATCACGGTCCATTCAAGTGGGGCAGACATTCTTAGAAGTCGTTTGAATATCAAGCTCATGCGATTGGGTAGTGGATTTTCGTGGAATGCCGGATTATGGGAGTAGAGGTTAGAGGTGTTTAGAGAGGATAATAAGATGTGCATGATACGAGAGTGTTGTATATGAGTAGAGACCTTGTAGACCTGGTAGCCATGGTAGGCCCGGACCTGTGATTTTGGCAGACTTAGTGGATACTATACATGATTCAAGTGGCTGCGAAATTCACAGTTAGTGTATCTGGAGAGATAGGCAAGAGCATACATGCGGGACTAGCCCTGCACCCGAAGCGTCATAATATATGGAAATAACCAACAAGAAGACAAGGAGGGTGCACTTGATAAACGTGCCGGCAAACCTGCCTAAGTACTCAGTATCTCGAAACCAACTACCGTTTGACCCAGTGCAATCACAAGTTCATCTTCGCTTCAGGTACTAGAACTGTAAAAGTTGAACCTGTAGCGTCGCTACTATCTACCAGCCGATATTGAGTAATGTGTATTTATCAATATGCAACGTACTAGTCTACAACCCTAAACCCTCATGGAGACGCCTCATTTCAAAGGACTAAAGTATTGAATGTTCTCTCTTCTTGGCCCCAACTCGCTCAACTTGATTCCAGTTCCGTATTGGTCTCCCGTAGGCGAATGAGTAGGAATTACAGTCACCGGTAATGCTCCTTCAGCCAATCTGTTGTACTGTTTCTGACCCACACCACCTTTGTCTCTCATGTAGCCCTTGATGAACGAGGTCTGGTACCTCTTCAAGTAGTTCTCGTTTCTCAAGTTAGGTCTATCTTCCACTTCATTGTATAGTTTTGTCTTGACAATTGGGTCGTTCCCGGCCTTGTAGTTTCTGTAGAAAATCAACGATGCACCACCCAAAATGGCTATTCCAAAGACCTTGGCCAAGTTGATCTCCGTTTCCTTCTGGGGGACGTGGTGGCCGTGTCCGTGGTTGAACCGTTTGAATGTCAACGACGCAGATCTGGCGCTTCTTGCAAACATGCTAGTAATAGAGTACGGTTTATTGGTTGAAGAATTTGCGCGCGCTGGCCAATGAGCGGGAACAGAACTTTGGGAAGAAGTCGTGTCGGGCGAGACCCGGCGTCGTGTGGGACGGGGGACAGAGAATGGGAACGGCGAGTGGAAGAGCGTAGGACATAGGGACATAGGGACATAGGGACATAGGGACATAGGGACATAGGATATAGTGACACAGGGACAAAGGGACATAGGGACACACAGAGTGGTAGGCACTTGGGCTGAACATGGCCTGTGCTTAGTATGTCCTCTCCTCTCTACAATCTAACAATGAATTCTCGGATATACTATTATTGTACCACTACACTATTCTACTACACGAGCAATACCTGGCACTAATAGCCCACACTGATCAAGTAGTCGGCCAACTTTTCCACCACGGCCGTGGCGTCTCCTGCCACAGTGGTAGGAGGATAATGAGCAAGCAAGATGGCCTGTTTGGTTCTGACAAACACAACCCCTTGGGTGTCTTGTCTTCCGTAGATAGACCTCTCGTCGGCTCTTAACAAAAAGTACTTTTGGCCCAACACGTGCAAGCCAGTGGCCTGCAATTGAGAGGGATCATCGAAGCCTCTGGCAATCTCTCCAATTTCTTTGGCATCCAATTGGAAGTTGTTGCTCTGGGCCCAGAGCGAGTCGCCGGCTCTGGAGTACAAGGCAGCCTTGTCGATTTTACCGGTCGAGATCAAGTTGTCGGTGTATGCTTGCCAGGACATGTTGACGAGTTAAAAAGACAAATCGAGAAATGGAAATGCTTGAGAATTTGGGAGCGAATTTTTGTGAGCGATCGGTGCAATTGCTAGTTGTGTATTGAGCGTTCATTCTATAAACTTTTGCTTCTTGGCCGGTGGTCCGTCTACTTCCTCTACATCTGGTTCCTCTTGTGTTTTCTCTTCCTCCACTACCGCTGCCCCCTCAGTGGGATCGAGAGTGATAATCTGCTCTGCCTCTTCAATGTCCACTTCGGGTTCGCTGGGGTGGTCGCCGGGGTGGTCGTTGGGGGGTCCGTTCTGTTCCTGCTTTTCTCTTAACTGCACCTCTGGCAACGTCAACCCGCCACTCACCTCCTCGTCGATGAGCAATTCGAGATTCTCGTACTTGTCGTCTTCGTCTTGCACGAGAATCGTCCCACCCACCTTGAACCCCACCTGGCTAAGCACGGACCCGACGTTATCATCAAAATCCGCATCAAATACCAACTTGGAGTCGCCCGTGATCAACGACACCTCTTCGTAGCCATACTTCCCCTTGAGCTGGTCCACGAACGCCCCAAGCTGCATCGACTCAAGCACCGACTGGCTCACTTGCAACACCGCTTTTGTGGACAACGAGCAGCTGGCACATTTCGGACTAGGCCCCACAAGCGACGCGGCCGTGATGTACTTGTTGGGCTTGATGCTCATGAACACGGTGGACGAATTAGCGCAGGCCACCGCCTGGTCCGAAGCCTTGAAATACTCCAACGACTCGAGAGCCGAGAGACCGGATACAATGGCGTTAGTGGTGGCAATTGCCGGGATAATGTTCCCGGCCACCTGTTTGATATCGAACTTGCTCTTGGTTTCAATATGGAAGATGGTCGACCGCAAGTTGGCCGAAGCCACCACGAAATTGAGGGTATCATCGTCATCTTTATCGAACGGAATAGACGTCTCCGTTTGCAAACGGGTTGCCAACGCTTCACTCAGTTTCCATAACACGTAGAGGTTCTCGACCAAATTCCAGACTCTGGTTTCGTCCGGGATGATGTCAACATTCGGGTCGGCCAATAACACTTCCACCTCGCCAACGTACTGCTTCACGTCAAGCGGGACCGGTTTCTGCCGGTATTTCCACAAGGTTTCAATTTGTAAAAGCCTCTCAATGTCTTTGAAAAACACCTTGTGAATCATTTGCCCCACGAATTCATCACTCCCCAGCTTGATGATCGTCTTTAAATCGTTCAACTCATTGCTCTCGTTTAACAAGTTGTCAATTTCCTGCTTGTCGTCGCTCTCCGACTCCAATTGTCTTCTCTGTTCGTCCAACTCGGCCGGCGTGAGGGTCTGGTTCTGGTCGAACAACTGCTGGAACAAGAACTCCTTGGCCCACGTAATGCTGTGGATCGGCTTCGAAGGGGTTGACCGTATAGTGCACACGGGGAAGGTTGTAGGGGTGACCTTGGCGTTGCAGTCAAAGCATTCACTCTTGTACGGGAATATTGGTTGAATTTGTCCCTCGTACCCGGTGGTGCCACTTTCCATCAAGGGTTTCTTCAAGAAAAGGGCCATTTTATTCACGTACAGCCGAGCCTTCAAGTTGTCCAACGCATTGTAAATATAGTCGAATTGGTCCCACCATTTCAATGGGAATGTGGAAGGTTCCATGATGTCGCCGTGATGAGCAACAAGTTTGCAGTTCAAGTAGTTGAATTTTTGCACCGCATTCACCACCGTTAGGGCCTTGGACTTGTCAATGTCCTTGTGACGGAAGAGAAACTGTCGGTTCAAGTTGCTGAGGGTGACGGTGTCGAGGTCCACCACATGGATTTCTCCGTAGCCCGTGAGGACCAAATCTTTTAGGAGCTCGCATCCAATGCCTCCTGCTCCAACCATTAGCACGGTGGACTGGGGTTAGTATGGGAAGAGAGACAATCTGGCAGCGTTACGTACTTTACGAATGGTTGTGAAGCGGTCTGCTCCCAATACTTTTTCGAGATGGGACTCCATGGTAGTTTTTCACGCGAGCGATAAGAAGTTAGTAGAGGGACATAAGGAATACGAATGAAGAGCGAAACCGAACAGACGAACAAATATACTACGTGTATTGCACTACTAAACGTCAGTGAACAAGTTCCAAATACCTTTCAAGTACTGCACAATTTCCAGCCCCCCCAATTTGCTGTCCCCGTACAACCGGTCGACGAATGAGATGGGGACCTCTGCAATGTTGTAGCCCAAGTTTCGGGCTCTCACAATCATCTCCATCTGGAACACGTACCCCTTGCTCTTGGTCTCCTCGATCACCTTGGCCAACACGTCTTTTTTGTACAATCTGAACGAGCCGGTCAAGTCGGAGATCTGGGGTCTCAAAAAGAAGTCAGCGAGGAAGTTGGCCCCTCTGGAAACCAACTTCCGCTTCAAATCCCAGCCGTACACGCCCCCGTCGCCGGCGTAACGCGTGCCGGTGACGATATCGTAGTCGTCCTCTTGTTGTTTCCTGATGAACTGCGGGATGGCCTCGGGGTGGTGGGAGAAATCGGCGTCCATGATGATCACAAAGTTCCCGGTGACGAATTGCAACCCGTGGACGTACGCGGTACCCAACCCCAATTTCCCGGGCCGGGGCCTCAACTGGATGTGTTGCTTGCCAAAGATATCGATTAATTTTTCAGCAACCACCTGGGTCCCGTCAGGCGAGTTGTCGTCGACGATCACGACCTCCCAGTCGAGCCCAGCAGCGGTGAACGACTTGTTGAGGAGGTAGATGAGAATCGGGAGGTTCTTCTTCTCGTTGTACGTGGGGAGGATCACGGAGTATTTATCTGGCATGGTGGGAAAACCGAGAGCGATATCGTGAGAGCGTGTTGCGAAAGTGCTGCAAAAAGAGTAGCTACGACAGCACTGTCACAGGGCCCGTCAATCCTTGCCATAGATCACGCCTGCACCCCACTGGGGTGCAGAGCAAAAGGGCAGTGGCACCGTGTCTCGTTTTTAATGCCAGTACAGGTATATATTTTTAGTATTACGTAATTTCACTCTTTGTTTAAGGTTTGACCCTGGATTACTAATTAAGGTGGCTGGATAATTGGTGGTACAACCACCACCACTTTATTGGCGTACCCCACCGTGCCTTGCTCAGAATTTCAAATAATTTTGCCACACGGATGTTCGAGTTGACAAACCACCCGTGCTGACATATGTATAGACGACTCTACAAGTATAAAATGGGCCCGAGTTCTTGAGTTTTAGCGACAGAAAAATATCAAAATGTCTACTTACTTTATCATCGGTGCCTCTAGAGGAATTGGCTTCAACTACGCAAAGGTTTTCTCTGAAAACAAGAACAACTTGGTGATTGTCACCGTTCGTGACGAGAGGGGAGCTGCTAACATCAAGGCTTTGAACAGAGATAATATCAAGATTATTTTTGCCGATGTCTCGAAGCCTTACAAAGAGATTGAATCAAGCTTCAAAGAGCTCGACACTCTTGCCCCCAATGGTGTTGACGTGTTCATCCACAATGCCGGGATCTCTGGGTCGAATAAGTTGCTTGTCCCCAGCCACGAGTTCGATGCCGATGCGTACGAAGAAACTTTAGCTGTCAACGTGGGAGGACCTGCTAAAAGTTACAAAGCTGCTTATCCGTACATTTTCAAGGGCAAGAACCAAAAGAAGATCGTTTTTGTCTCCAGTAAGGTTGGCCAATTGGGCAAAAACGGTATCCCAAAGACCAACTCTTATGGTGCTTCTAAAGCAGCTCTCAACTATTTTGGTATCCAAGTGGCCGAGGAAAATGCCGGTTCAGAGGATCCAGTCAAGAAAGCTTCTGCCACCATTTTGTTGCACCCGGGTGTCGTGTTAACCGATTTGGCTGCTGATGAGTTTGCTAAATCATTTCCCAGAGATCTTTTCAAGACACCTGAGCAAGCCGCTGCCGATGCTTTCGAGGTTATCGAGAAGGTTACCACTAAGGATAACGGGAAGTTCTACGGTGAAACTGGCGAGGAATTAGCCTATGCTTAGGTATATAGTAATCAATATTTCGCAGCTAAGCCGAGTAGACCGTAGAGGTATTGTTAACCGTAGAGCGTTGCTCAGCCATTATGACATCTCCTAAACCGCCAAGGCAATGCTTAGATTGCTGTTGGGCATTGTACTTGAAGCAGAGGTCGTATTAGTGTAGTTAAAATCCAGGCTGCGGGTGAGCTCGAATCATACTATAAACACTACATTAAATCAAGGCCTGGGGAATCCTGGATGTTCATACCCCGACCTTCGTTGGCTCCTAAACGATGCCTGCTTACTAAAATTGTTTTGCCACACGGAGCTTTGAGCTGACAAAGTTCCGTCGCTGAAATTTTGGTCGACGGTACAAGTATAAAATGCTGCCAAACTCTCTAGTTAAGGCAAGTTCAAATGTCGACCTATTTTATCATTGGTGCTTCGAGAGGAATTGGGTTAGCTTACACGAAGGTTTTCTCTGAAAACGAAAACAATTTAGTGATTGTTACTGTTCGTGATGAGCGAGGTGCTGCTAATGTCAAGGCCTTAAACCGAGACAACGTTAAAATCATTTTTGCTGACGTATCCAAGCCGTACAAAGAGATTGATTCAAGCTTCAAGCAACTCGACACCCTTGCCCCAAATGGTGTGGACGTGTTCATCCACAATGCCGGGATCATGGGAGCCAATGTGCTCGACCCCACACATTCTTTTGAAGCCGATTCTTACGTCGAAACGTTAGCCGTGAACGTCGGGGGTCCCGCTAAAACCTACAAAGCTGCTTATCCGTACATATTCAGAGGAACTTCTCAAAAGAAGATTGTGTTTATCACCAGTGTGGGTGGCCGGTTCGGGGTTAATCCTTTCCCGAAAAGCAATGCGTATGGTGCTTCGAAAGCTGCCCTCAACTATTTAGCCCTTCAAGTAGCCGAAGAAAACGCCAGCTCAGAAGACCCGGTCAGGAAGAAATCTGCCACTATCTTGTTGCACCCGGGAGTGGTTTCCACCGATATGGTGAGCGATTTCCTTGATTTATTCCCTCCAGAATACTTCAAGTCACCGGATCAAGCAGCTGCCGATGCGGCCCAGGTCATCGAGACGATTACCACCGAGGACAACGGCAAGTTCCTCAGTGAAACCGGGGAAGAACAAAACTTTTAGGCTATATGTACGTGCAATAATTTTGCAGCCAATCGTATATCTGTAGGCATTGTCTACGGGCATTGTGTATTCTCTGCAATAAAACTGGCGATCAACTATATGGCAATAACGAATTTGCCCTTCGCCCGCCACCAGTTCGTGCTTCTAGAAAACTATACTACCACAGGCGTATCCTCCAGAATGAGGCACCGTAGGTGTCAAACGAATTACACCAACGGCCTTACTATTTAGGCCATGTGCCCTGCACACCTCATGCCGAGAGATTATGCCCAGCATTTCCCACTTCCCTCTGCTGCGGCACTGCGTGAAGCTGGGCAAGACCGCGTACTGACGGACCCTGGGCCAGCACTGGGGGTGACAGGAGCTCAGCAAGAACGGCGAACGTCTAGCGGGAGCCTGCAGGGATGGCTGAGTGGAGAACCACCGGGGCCTGGCATTTTCCTCGACCGTGTCCGGATCTTTTTTTAGCTCGTGATTTTTGCAGCCAAGGTTTTGAAAAGGGTTAAGCTACTGTCTCTATACAGGACAAATGATCTCCCACTATGGAGAATATAAATGGCAGAATTGTTGAAGTTTCAAGTGACGAGACTAGAGAACCGGCCGAATCGTTTGATGTTCGTGAGACTGATAGTGGCATTTGCTTTCTGGATTGCTTTTAGTGTGAGTGTGGAAATCACCATTGGAGATGTGGACTCGGTGTGTAGAGCAGCCAAAGCAGTGGCCGATGGGCAATGGAACTACTACCAAGGCACCAAGCACGGAGGAACCGTTGGGATGTTTTCTGAGCCGTACTATTGGTGGCATGCTGGCGAGGCGTTTGGGGGGCAGGTGCTTTACTACACGTTCTGTGACAGCGACAACAAAACGTTAGAGGACCTTCTTGTGGATGGGATGTTTGCCCAAGCCGGTGAAGACTACAACTACATACCTTCAAACCAGTCGTTAACAGAAGGTAACGATGATCAAGGGGTGTGGGGCATGGCGATCCTCGAAGCAGCCGAGAGAAACTTGACCAAGCCGTCTGACGACCACAGCTGGATTTCGCTAGCCCAGGCGATTTTCAACACCATGAATGCCCGGTGGGACACGGCCAACTGTGGGGGTGGATTGAGGTGGCAGATATTCACCTGGAATTCCGGCTACGACTACAAGAATACCATTTCGAACGGGTTGTTGTTCCACATGGCTGCCCGGTTGGCTCGCTACACCGGCAACGACAGCTACGTGGAAACAGCGAACAAAGTGTGGGACTGGATGGCAGATGTAGGCTTCTTCAACAGAGACGGAGACGATTTGATTGTCTACGATGGGGCAAAGATTGTGGACCATAACTGTTCCTCGGTGACTAAATTACGGTGGTCGTACTCGTATGGAATCCTACTCTCTGGCTGTGCTTACCTCTATAACTTCACGAATGACGACGTCTGGAAAGAACGGTCACTTGAAATAATCCACGTCGCCGTGGACTACTTCCAAAGTGATGGCATCATGATGGAGTTCACGTGTGCACGGCCAGGTGTCAGGTCCCGGTGCAACAACGATCAACGGTCGTTTAGATCGTTGTTCTCGAGGTGCCTTGGCGTCACCACCAAGCTAATGCCGGATAGCCGAGAGTATATCACTCAGTTCTTGGAGGACAGTGCCGTGGCAGCTGCTCAGTCGTGTAGCGGTGGGGATGATGGGGTTACCTGCGGTGAAGATTGGACCTATAGTGGCTGGGACGAACGGTGGGGGCTTGGTGAGCAGATGTCGGCGTTGGAAGTGATGTTGGCTACCCTTCATACTGAAATGACCCCACCACTCACCGTGGACACCGGTGCTAGCAATGACACGGATTCCGAGGCCGGATTAGGCTCTAAAGATTCCGTAAATAGGAACGAGTTGATGATCACCGGAAAGGATAAAGCTGGTGCCGGAATTTTGTCCGCTGTAGTTATGGTTATCATCCTAGCAGGAGCTATATGGATGGTTTTATGATGTAGAGAATGAAAATCAGAATCAGAGACTTGGTACGTATCATAGATCTATGTAACGTCATACCCTTTAAACAGAACAAGGGTTATCCGAAAAGAACAGGGCTGGGGGAGTTTATTCGCTGTATACCCAAGAACAGGACACCCTTCAAGAGCAAGGCTGTGTGGGATGACTAATGAACGGGCTTAATCCAAGCTCAGTTCTTGGCTTCTTCTATGGCGAAGCATTGCCACCACATTGGCTTGGCTTACCTGCAAAGAACTGCAACCATGGCTACTAGATGGACCCAGGATAACCAGAATACTACCAACATCGCAACATACAATATGTCTTGGAATAAAAGTAGCGTGTAACCAGATCTCTCAATTTTATCACCATTGGCTGTGGTAGTCACGATTTGGAGCCCAACAGCCGTGGAAATTCTCCGAAGTCCTACCTACAGAAAACTACCCTATAACTTATCTTGCTCTTCTGTATTATCTACACAATTAACCTCTACCGTTTTATCCAAAACTCTATAACCTCTCTGCATATAGTACACTAATGCAAGTTCAACGAGTTGATCTGGTTTGAGAGAAGATCAAGCCCGTGTTGCATACCCCCTGGGCTATTAGCCCCATATTGATAGTCGTAATACTGGCTATGTGCCTGACTTTGTGGCATCAGGCCCGGGGTTTGCTGCACCTGACCATGAGCCTGTGGCCCCTGAATCTGTGACAGGTGCATGCCCGGTGGAACCTGGCCTGATGCATTCATCCCAACACCTTGTAAATACTGTTGTGTGAGAATGTGATGGTTACCCAAGTTGACCGGGGTCCCGTTGCTGCTAGTCCTGCTCAAGTTAGAGCCGCCAGATGAGACGCTGTGAGGTTGAGCGTACAATTGGGCCGGCTTGTAATTTTTCATAAACGAATTGTTTAAATTCAATGGCTGACCGCTGGCAGTTGCAGCCGCAATGGCAGCTGCTGTAGAACTAACGTTCTGCATGTGGCCCGCTTTCCCCGACATGTTCAAGTTCACGGGCTTGTTGATACCACACTTGAGACACACCAAGTTTTTGGCAAAGTTGTGGTACTGGCAGGCCTCATTAGTGCACTTCCAATCTCCAGCTCTGAAAGGCACCGAGTTGGGACCTTGGTTGTTTCTGTGGTTGTGGTGTTGGTGGTGTTGATTATGATGGTTGTGGTTGAACAGATCAGAGTAGTAACCCTTATCGGCACCTTGTGGGCCCGGACTGGTGGAAATGTTTTGTCTACGACCGGTGTGGACTTGATCTTGGAATGCCACCGCAGTAGCTGCCGGGAACAGACACCTGAAACACGCAGTTCTTCTTTGGAAGTTAGAAAACCCACACGATGGACAGGTCCAGTCTCCGGGTCTCGGGCGATTCTTCGAAGGAGGGAATGGCGTCAAGATATCCAGGGCTTTGTCGAGAACTCTGGTGGAGGACGGCTGTATTTCCACCGGTCTGTCGTTCAAGGCTCTCCCGTTCAACGATAAGCTCTCGACGGCCTCTTCGTGGCTGGTGAAAACGGCGAACCCGCATATACCTCTGAACTTGGTCTTGGGCTGAGAGCTGACCCCGTCCAAATTCTTTAACGTCCAGAAAGCAAGAGGCCGGGCTCCGTACTGGGTGAACCAGGATTCAAGCTCGCTTTGGGTGGTGTCGAATGGGAGGTTCGAGAGATACAAGATCTTCAGCCTTTCGCTCAAGAACAACTTGACATCCTGACTGGAGTCGTAAGGCCGAGTGAGCACATGTTGGTGGTCCTCAAGCGGAAGAGATTTCTTTACGAGCTGGATCAAAAGCTTCGAGTAGATCGTGTGAAGCTCTGACTCGGGCCTAGGGCTTGGGGTGGCTGGAGGCAGGGGCGACGACGGGACCGATGGGATCGACGATGGCACTGATCCAAACTCAGGCGAGTACGATTGACGGTCGGTCAATTTGTCCTCGCTCTTGTCGTGGGTCTTGTCGAGTTTTTCACTTTTAGGCTTCTTTGCATCCCGCACGGGCTCGTTCCATTCAACCTCCAAAGCAGTCATAATGTCGCCAAGCAGGCTGGCCGGGTACCCCAAAGCCTCTGGATGGGAGGTCTGCCACTTTTGGTACTCGTTAGCAAGGTCAAAAACCCGGGGGTGCTGGAGGTACGGCGGGAGCACCACGGCCTTGTCGCGAGCCTCGCGCGGGAGCTGGACCCGGAGTCTCGAGACGTCGATCGTCACAAGACTGAATTCATACCCTTTGGAGATAATGTGTTCTTGGACGTCCTTGTCGAAGCTGGCGATGGCCTCTTTGAACGATATCCCGTTGGCCACGTCATTGTACGTGAGACGAGTTGCAGCCGTGCAGTATGGAGTAACTGGGGTGTGCACCGGCTTTATCATTAATCGTTCAGATTTTTGAGTTTCCAACGTGGAAGCGTCGATGAAAACGTATGAAAGTTCGATCATCTCGGTGGCGTCCCGAGGGACGTGTGCCGTGGTGTCATCACAGGTGGTGGCGATGTGGAGGGCCACATACACGTCGCTCATTGTAAAATTTTTCAGTTTTTCGTATTGAATTTGAGATTGAGAAGTTTGGGGTGAGAAACGAACTACGGGAGGCCCATAAATTAGGGGTTTTATTTTAGGAATATGGTTATATCAGGGTGCTATGGTCTAAATGCGGTCTATATGAATGAACAAAAGAGTGGCTGGTGCTCGAGGTCGGCTTCTACCGGCACCACCACTGGGGCATCGGCCTCGGCCTGCTCAGGTGATTTGGCTGCAAGATTTTTCGTCTGCGCAAGAACCGTGTTTGACAAGTACGGCTTGATGTCGGGGCTGAACGTGCCGACGGTGACATGCGGGATCGGAGTAACTACCGGGACGGTGGTGGAAACCCCGTCAGCAGTTTGAAACCCGGTAATCTCGACTTCTATGCAAATAAGCTTGGGAGTGATCACGATCGCTTTGAGTCGGATGTTAGCGGTGGTGTCACAGGTGTAGAACTTCTCTTGGAATTTTTGCTTGGGGGCAATTACCTCATGGAGACGCCCCCACTTCTTGGAGTGGTCTCCCAGAGCACTAACGTGAGCTAGAGTCACGTGGAACTTGGCCTGGACCCGCTTTAGTTGGTTGAGTTTGGTCCAGTTGGGGTCGTCACCAATGGTTTTATTTAACACCAGTAAGATTCTGTCGGTCGATACCTGGATCCCAAAGTACTCAACCTTGCGCTTCTTTTCCTTTTTAGCGGCCGATCCGAACGTCTTGGTAAATGTTGGTTTGTAGTTTTTCGCTTCTGTCACGGCCGCTTCGACTTCAGTGTCCGACGGGGTGGCCGACACCAAGTCCGGAAAATGGGTTTGGAGCTGGGCAATTATATGCCTCACTGACTCGGTACTGGGTTTGGAGTAGTCTACGTCGATGACCAAATCAAACTCCTTGTCTGGGTCGAACCTGGTGTTCACAGGCTGGAAGCGAGAAAGGAACCCCTTGAGCACTTTTTCAGCGGTAAGCGGGTCGCTGGCCGTCTTGATCGACTGGTGGTTATCGCCTCTTTGGAAGATCCGGTCAAACGTCTCCTTTTCCACGTCTTCCATGTTGGAGCCAGGAGGGATAAAGTTTAGACCTATAAAAACCAACGCCGTATCGAACGGCAAGTGGTTCACCTTGAGCTGGCTGAACTGATCAAACAACTGCTTCCTCTCTCGCTTCTGGTGGTTGTTTCGATCACACACCACGGCCAGTTTCGTAAATAGCTCCTGTAAACATTTCACTACCAACCCATTTTTCAGCTTGCTGGGGAGGTTGTCGTTCTGCACGTGGCCCCATCGAAAGAGCGTAGAAAGGGACCTCCCCACTGTCGTCTTCCCGCAGCCTATCGTGGCCACCGGGATAAAGACGTACTTGTACTC
This sequence comes from Yamadazyma philogaea, assembly GCA_003706995.3. Lineage (NCBI taxonomy): Eukaryota > Fungi > Ascomycota > Pichiomycetes > Serinales > Debaryomycetaceae > Yamadazyma > Yamadazyma philogaea. The sequence goes on from PPMV03000033.1 coordinate 71,603, forward strand.
GACGGACTCGAGATCCATGGTTTTCGAGAGATCCTCGTTGATTTTCAACAAGGTAATCCCGCTGATTTCACTCAAGCCCAAGCTCTTGAGAAACGCCTTTCTCAACTCGATAATGCCAAAGTTCTGAAGAAACCGTTCTGCTTTCTCCGGGTGCTCTTCGAAATACCTGGCGATGAATGCGATGTACTGAGACACAATGTATTTTTCCTCTTTGAACGGCTTCAAAAGCTCGTGGTAGGCTCTCTTGTTGAGGTACAGCTTGGTGACTTCTCTAAAGTGACGGTACAACATGTAAGGTTGTTCAAACTTGTACTTGAAGAAAAGGTCCTCCCCCAGGGTCTTCCGGGTCCTCACGACAAACCCTTCGACTTCCCGGTTGTTGTAGGTACCTGTTTTCAGGCACTCGTGCAAGAAACCCATGAGCTGCTCGCAGGTTTGGATCTGAAACGACTCAACGCATCGGAACCCCCACTCTTGGGCAAATGCTTTGACCTCGGCCATGGGGTACGTGTGGAAATCGATGGTGTTGTGGTTGATCCCGTGGAGGTAGAACCCGGCGTCCTTGCCGGTGTACTCCAAGATGTGCTCTTCAAACGAGTCATCGCAGAGTTCCCCCACAAGCGTGACGTTGTGGTGGTACAAGAGCCGGGCCAACTCCTCGAAGGACCGGCCCAGCTGGGCCAATTCGTGCTTGAGCTGCTTTTCGCCTTCCACTGCGTGATTCTTGGACAAGTCGTTCCGGGCCCCGGTGGAGTGTTTGGAACACACCACGATGGTGCCATCTTGTAGTCCCAGCACGTAGATAATGCACCCGTTCTCCTTGAGGGTAAGGTCGTACGGGCCGGTGGTGGTGGTCCGGATCACTGCCTCCGACACGGCGGGCACTTCGTCCATGCTGAAGAATTTGTCGTATCCTCGTACGGCGATGGAGGAATCAACGGTGAAGAGGCCTCGGGCCTTATTAGGCACCAAGCCTTTAGCATAATCGAATTCATTCATCTTCCACGACACGATGTCCCGGCCGGCAACCTGGTAGGTGGTTTTGCGGGTGCCTCCTTGCCTCCTGGCCGTTGCGTCGGTGAGATCTGCCACAAGTTGGGCGAGTGCTTCGGGAGAATCGTGAACTGGTGGTCGCATAGCGTAATTTTTCATCTCGCGAGAAGACACTTCACCAGACCCCTTCACGCCAACACCTTACCTCACACGCTTATACCTTTACCTTTCACGTTTCGCCTCTAAGCCCTTTATAACATTTTCCACTCAATGGTCGATATTGACGAAGCAGACGTGGCAGTGCTCAACCAGAACCTCACCAAGTCGAAAGAACTATTTCTGCAGATATCCAAGTCCCTCAACAAGATCTCCGGCAAAACGTCGAACGCCAGCTCCAAGATCAAGCCGGTGCTCCACGACGTGAACGAGCTCACCGCCGACAAAAAGGTCATCGAAAGCGGGCTTGCCCAGCTCGAGGAAGTCAGTGGGTACGCGGAGAAGACTGCCAGCTACGAGGGCATCTTGGGCACGTCCGTGGAGATCATCGGGCTCAAGAAGTACACGGAGACGCTCGAGCGACTGAAGGAGTTGTTGTCGGAGATGAAGGTGCGGATCAAGACGTTCCACGGGATTCTCATCGGGTTCAGTGGCCTTATCGACAAGCTGGAGTTGCAACTCGTGGCGTACTACCGGAAAGCAGTGGAGGCCGGGAAGTTCGGGGACATTCTGGCCATCACCAAGTATTTTGCGGGGCAAAACAAGCAGATCAACAAGATTTTGGTCGACCTGAGAAGCCAGAGGCTCGTGGAGCACATGAAGCTGGTGGAGAGCGAACTCCAGTTCCGGCCGCAACCGATGGGGCCCAAGTCGCCTCCGTACGAGAAGTACTCCAACGGGATCCACGCGTACGTCAAGGAGCTCGTGTCGCTTCTCCAGCAAGAATACGACTTGTTGGGTAAGTTGGGCAACACCGACGTGTTTTCCCTCATTGTGGACCACGTGATGAACACGTTTGGCGAGTTGATCGAAAAACACTACTTGCTGTTCTTCGACACCACGAATCTCGTGGCTCACGACACGCTTGTGTTGGAGATCACCGAGGCAATGGCGACGTTTCGCAGCCAGTTTGCCCAGTACGACGACCTCAAAAAGTACAAAGTGGGCATGATATTCAGCAAGCTCGACAAGTTGTTCAGCCAGATCTTCAAAGAGTACCTCAAGTTCATCGAGTCTCGGATCCAGAGCGTCGAGAAAGTCACCGAATTGAACCTGACCGAGCTCGTGGTGGAGTTGATTACGCGGGTCCGGAAGCTCTGTGAGTACCCCACCGCCTTGACCCACCTCATCAGCTACTACGGGATCGGCGAGTGGCTCAATGTGAAGCCGTTGCACTTTATCGCCATCTACACCAGTGTGATCAAGAACGACAAGGACGAGCCGGACCATCTCTCAAACTACACCAGCGACTTGATCGACTGTATCATGATCAACCTTGAGAGCAGAATCAAAGAGTACAAGAAGCCCACGCAGGGGTATTTCCTCATCAAGAACACGATGATGATTGAATCGATCATCGACCGGTCGAGTAACTTGTTCGAGATCCTCGGAACTGTGGGGGCGGAGAGAATCGGCAAGTTGAAGAACCGGTTCTTGAAGTTGTTCCTCGATGACTGGAACTACGCCTCGTACATCATCATCCGAGACATGACGGCGTTGACCGCATTGAGTGCCTCGAACCCGGGCAACGAGCTTTCGTCGAAAGAGAAAGACGCCATCAAGAAGCTTTTTGACACGTTCAACGAGTCGTTTGAAGAAGCGGTGCAAAACTACAGCAAGTTCAAGATCTCCGACCCGAACTTGCGGAACTACTTGGTGGGGGAGATAAAAAAGTTGATCATGAACGCATACTTCAAACTCTATGACAAGTATGCAAACCTGGGATTTGCGAAGAACAAGAGCAAATACGTCAAATATAACAAGCAGCAGTTTGAGAGTGTGTTGAACGACCACTTGCGGTGAGAGCAGTTGACACGTAGCATTAATACATACTTATCTGTCTATTCGTACCCCGTCCCTCAAAATTTCTGACGGTTCCTCTGACATTTCAACGCCTGCATACCAAGGGCTGCAATGCCATTCCCACACGACCGCTAATAACACTTGGTTTGTTTAGGGGTATATACACGTTCCTAACCGTTTACGAGAAATGTGACAGATTGACCGCGCCGCACATAGATGTGGTCGTGGGTGCATCACACACAAAGTCCGGGGTCAGGAAGAGGCTCATCGACTGTGGTGGGGTGCAAGTAACGGCAAGGTGTGGTAGCACCCCCCAGGCGTTCAGCTGGCGGGTTCGTTTTTTTCGTGGCTAGCTTTCTCCAAGAGGACGAGAATTCCGTACCCCTAAATGATCGTGATGGCGGGCCAAGCCTTGACAGGTTTGTTGACAACACCCAGGAGGGCCAAAATGCTCATCTGTTTTCTTGGCACATATTTGTGTGCAGGCGCAGAAGTTTGTCGCCTTTTTTGTTTTTTTTTTTCCCTCACCGACTTTCGCTTAGGGCAGGAGCGAATATGGCCAGGCCAACGAGGTGAGAGGGAAGGGCGACGTACAAGGGGTGGGGGTAGGAGATGTAGAGGCGTGCAGCTGGTACGAGAGGAAACATAGGATCCTTGTTGCGTGCTTCAGAGTGCTGCATGACGGTGTGGGTCTTGCGGAAAAGAACACCTAGCTGCTTGACCTGGGCATTTCTATACCCAGATTGAGCCTTCCCCGGGCGCCAAACCAAGCCAAACGGGAAATTAAATTCGGTGGTGTGGCCACCCGCTGCGAACCTCTGGGGCGGCGGCCACTAGCATACCGCGACGGGTGGCACCGCGAGCTAGGGCGAGCGTCTCGCGCAACCATTCACTCCGCGCCGCAATGTGTCAAGAATTCGTATCTCTGCACCTGCTCAAGAAATTTGACAAGAAATTTGACAAGAAATTTGACAAGAAATTTGACAAGAAGTTTGACACCCTTTTTTTTTTTTTTATTTAAATATTTTGTCCCAGTAAAATGTTTTTCTTGTCTTGTAGTTTAAATAACCAGGGTATCCCAAATTCAGTACCCCATCTCTCACATGAACAACAAAGTCAGTTTGCCCCCAATAAGTGATATTCTAAATAGCACCCCAGACATATCAAAGCCGGTGGTGAGGTTACCGCAGCCCACCAGCTCGGTGTTCTCAAGGTACTACACGCCAATATTCGACGGACCCTCCACCCTTGGTGGCAGTGGAAGATTCCCCGGTCTCACGTCTGGTGGCATCAGCACGGGTGTTGCCCCCAACCATTCTCTTGAAAGTCTCCTGGTGGGGGGCGATGTACGCAACCTCCGCACGGTGCCCAATGGAAGTACTGTTCCGGCCCCTGGTCGCAGTGGTGATGCTGAGTTTAGTGGGAGCTACCACTATCAGTCGCCCTCTCACGCAAACGGGACCGTTTCTCGTGCCAGTCTGGAACTGGTTACTCCTCCCACGGCCCTGCCGCATCTGGCGTTCCGTCTGCTGAGCCTAGCACCCAAGTTTGTCGGGGGATCGAATGCCACTGAGAAACGCAAGACCAGAAATAATTTACCTAAAGAGACTACGTGCATTTTGCTCAAGTGGCTCAACGATCACCTCAACCACCCGTACCCAAACTCGTTCGAGAAGAACCAGTTGATGGTGTCGACCGGGTTGAACCAGCAGCAGTTGCTGAACTGGTTTATTAATGCAAGAAGGAGGAAGATCAAGGGCATGAAGGAGCAACAGAGATTGAGTATATAGGTATGAGACACGATGTATGAATATAAGACCGCTAGATGAACTGAGTGTAGAACGGGCTCTGCTATGGCAGTTGAATTCCGGCTTGGCACTGATCATGCTGACTTTTTCGGAATGCTTTTCGGGGTCGTTAGTTCATAACCACGTCGGTGGTGTATGGCCGTTGAACTGGTTGAGGTTCCGCAAGATTGTAAATTTCACAATCACAAGTATGTTCGTAAGGTTGCTAAATAGATCAAGTACATAGATATGTAAAACCCAGGGTACTGTAACCTTGTCCATCTTTTAGAGACTGTAGATTTGCAACCTAACAAAAACGGTAAATTGGAGAGATGCGTGTGTAGCTTGCGTTGCACCAACCGGTGCCGCCCTACCAGTTGGGTAGTAGACATGGCTGAGTCATTAAACTGGTCACTGCCTTTGGAATACCCACCTGAACTAGCCACCGTCCTGAGTACTCGGTCCATCTGCCTACCAACCTGAAGGGTCTACTCCATATCGATCTGGGCTTTGGTCCCCATCGATCCCACCAAAAGGCAGGCCGTTTCAAGCTCATTAAACTTTCCAGTCTCTAGCCACGACCTCCTCCCAAAGCACCACCACTACTCTCTGGTCTCTCATCTCTTCACAGCTTGCGAGAGACAAACACACCAAAACTACCAATTCGGGTCAACGTCACGTGACCAAAACGTAAACAAACCCCGATGCGAGAAGACCAAAGTTTAACGAATTCCAAGCTCTGGCAATCCACTCATCCCATGAACTCTTGTGACAACTTGGTGGCCGTGGCCGACGCCATCCTCAACTCGGTTCATTCTCTCGACAAACTTGAGTACAATAAAAACGGCCGGAAATACAAATTTGTCAATAATTCCTTCACTCGGATCAAAGAAGAGCACAAGCACTTGATCATAAACCCGCAGGACCTTTCGCTAAACCTGTCGACCATTTCGGCGTACAACATCTTGAACAACATCAGTGACCAGCTATTCGAAACCCACCCGGACTTTTGCCTCGCAGCTCTCGGGACAGCCCGAGAGCTCGAGGTGAATGGGTGGTACGAGAGTGCCAATGTGGTCCAGTACACGAGAGCCGTGGAGTTCCCACCAGAGGTTATCAAGAGAGCCCTTGACTTCAGTGGGAACATTACTCAAAACCACTTGAAAATGGGGCATGATCTCTTGGTGGCCTCCAAGATCAATTTTTTCCATACTGATCACCATCTCGGCACCAAGATATACGGGGTGAACTTGATCCGATTCATGAAGGAGTATTTCGGCGACGACAGTGTCAACCACCCGGAACTTCTCTCGGCCTTGAAGTCGTTCGTCCACTGGGGGTCGATAAAATGCGTGCTATACAAGATGGGTGTACCCGGAGTCTTGTTAACTGACGACGAGTTCTTACTGTACAAGACGTTCCCGGAGGTATGTGACGAGGTCAAACAGGAGTTGTGGCTGAAGTACCCGAGCGGGACATCGAAGTACTCCGTGATCAAACAGGCGTTGGTCCAGTTCAGCCAGTGGGAGTTCGCTCTGTTGATCAAGTACCCCCAAGACTCCAAGTTTGACCCGGAATGGCTCTTTGAGCTCTGTGGAGACATCGAGCGCAACCCCCTCCCGTACCACTTGCGGGCGGCCTCGAAAAACTTGACGGAGCATCCGGTGAATCTACACGAGTTGGGCCAACAGCACCCAGACAGCATAAAGAATCTTTTGAACTTGGTGTCGGTGTTGAACCATGTGTTTGACTTGAACTGTGAGCTCTTGCAGAAGAACTCCAAGGTGCCCAAGTTTGAGCTGGTCGGTGAAACAGCACTCGTGGCAGACTACGCTGACTTGGCGGGGAAGATCAAGTTCTACAAGCAAAAGGACTGGACCACAGACGACATCATCTTGCGGTTGGGGTCCGGGAGGACGTCGTTGGTGGAGAAGGTGGACCTGATGGTGCAGAAATACGCCATACATTAGATACACATAGCTAGATTCTATATTTAAAACCACGGCAACTTGCTGTTGTTTTCCCAGATAACCTCGCCCCCCTCGAGCTTCTGTTGGTCGGTTTTGTCAAACATTTGAAGAGCACTCATCGATGAGTTACCTTTGACTTTACCCAAGGTGTGTAAGTCCACCTCGAGCCCGGGGAATCCTTCTAACTCCGAGGCCCACACTTCTATCTTGCGAATGTCAAGCATGTCGTCGTGCTTGACATCACCAAGGTGCTTGACATACAGGTTTAAGTAGGCCAATAAAGTCAACCTCAACTTTTGATCGCACTCTCTTTTGACATGAAGATGAACCACCTTGACGCAGTTTTTGGAGTCACTCCAGTCGTAGGTCCACACAATGTGGCCCACACTTTCGCCGTTGCTCTGCAATTGGAACCCAAACACTTTGGGCTCGATCTTCCGGCACTTTTGCAACGTATCGGCGAAATCACTGGAATCGAACTCTACCGGCAAGCCCTTCATCTTGGCATAGATATATTTTGCTCTCATGTGGAACCAGTCACACGTCGAAGAGCTGGGCAAGAGGGTGACCCGTTTTTTCCCGTCTTGCACCACTTTTTCTCTAATGGCCCGGTCGTTTTCCTGTCGGAAATCATCCAAAAGATCTTTGAAGTCACCAAACTCACGGGTGTGTAGAGTGCCTTCCGGGACCACAAACGGGCCGACGTCGTTATCAAATTGCACCACAGGCGAGTCTTCGATGTCTATTTCCACCACTGGTACCTCTAGAGACTTGAACCCACACCGGGCATAATACTCGCCCACCTCGGAATAGAGAAAGATAAACCCTCCGTTCAACAGTTCCTGTTGTGACAACTTTACAAGCTTATCGATCATCACTTTGGCATACCCCTGTTTCCGGTGGTGGGGGTACGTGAACACCCCACCAATGCACCCACTTTTGACCGTTTTCGCAGCCACTTTCCCGTCGACTTTATCGTAAATCACCGAGTCCCTCACCAACAACTCCACCGAACACAACGGTTCTCGCAGGTTGCTCTTGTCCACCAACCGGTACATGAGCACGTCCTGGTACCCGGGCACCGATGCGAGCATCCGTTCTCTGTAGACGTAATCCTCGGCCGATAACGCACCTCTCCAAATGACGGAGTTTTGGAGCCGGGTGTGGTCCTCTAAATTCCGGTCGTGGTGGACCGGCTCAAGCACCAAGTTGTCAGTGTCTGCGTGTGTCATGAGTAAGCAACTTTTGGAGTTTTTTGCTCCTTGATGTACTATGACTCAAATTTTCAAGGCCCTGAGATTACGATGCTCTTTATACTGGAAGCCGGCCAGGGAACACAACCAGCGATAAACGGCGATTGTGAGTGCGGTGTGTGAAAAATCGAAAGAACCCGGTTCAGTAAAAGGAAACGGGAAACGACGAAAGATGGAGCTTCTTCCGCAAGGCCAAAGCAACTCCGTGCATGTGTTATGGGAGGATCAGCAAAACATCAACAAATTCAGCTCGCTTATCAACGAAAAAGATGAGCTTGCGGCATCGCTTGACAAGTTGAAGACCGAAAAAGACTACTTGGACGATTTGTCGTTGGAGCTTGAGTTGTTGGACGAGAGTGAACGGATTCAGTACAAGATTGGAGACGTGTTTGTCTACTTGAAGGTCGACAAAGCAGTGGAACGGGTCGACCAGGACAATGAGAATATCAGCAGCAAGATTGAGGAATTAGAGACCAAGATAGACGAATTGGATTCTGAATTGGGGGCTTTGAAGACTGCGTTGTATGCAAAATTCGGGTCTAATATTAATTTGGAACGCTAATGAGGAATGGGTTGAGTAATATACGTGAGCTTATGTACTTCTATCGAAGGGGGCTATTGAGATTAGGCTTTGTAGTAGTGGGTGGCACTACCCAGTGTCTTCGTTGTAGCAGTAATGAGGTGGTCACTACGTGGTGTCTTAGTGGTAAGGTGGTGTCACTACTCGGTGCTTTAGTTGTAAGCAAGGTGCTTAGTCATTAGCTGATGGAGCCTAAGAGCGAAGCAAAAGCTGAGCTGTCAGACTGTGTCTACTGTTTCATGTTACATTTGATGCCTTCAAGTGACGGACATCTGGGCAATGGGTACAGTACAGGTCTAGACCTCTGCCGGTGTATTGGTGATGCAGACGTTGTATAACATTATTCTCTTGTCCGTAGTCGAAGCCATAGCTTTGTAGGCTTTCACCACAGTATCCAGTCTAAGTGCCCACTACCCTTGTCTTGCAACGACTTTCTACGGTTCGGCTGTTGCATCTAAGTTTTGATTCGTGCACTACTTAAATAATGACTACAAGTGATGTTTGGTATACTCCGAACGAAAGGACCGGCACCCGATAAACACTATAGACAAAGGGATGTGCCGGGGCCAGACTAAGCAGTGGGGCGATGTCAAATCCACGATGCACGGCCAACTTTAAGACCACGCCAAAACCGGCCCGGTTTCCTAATGCAGTCCTGTCAAGCCCCAACAACAAACATTGGCCGGTGCCTACGACTCTTCATACTAACAGACCCAACAGCTAGAACGGCCGCAAAATGCACAACTGCATATTGGTGACTCGATTTACGAATAGTCGTGCCAGTTCCCCGGAGATGAGTAATAATAAACGTCTAGAAAATATTCACGACAAAACCATATAAACCCAGACGGAATATATGTTGGGGCAGATAGAATATATAGTCAATATAAACAAAATCGACACAATGCTATTTACCAACCGACCCAAATTTGAAATTCAGTACGAGTGTTATCAGAATGGCTGCAAATATAGCGTATTTGGAAGCCTACGATTCAAGATTCAAGGCACCATTGTTCAAAAGTTCGACTTGGAGCTCGTCCGGACACTAAGATACACGGAGTATACGGCTACTGGCCCTATATTCAAGGTGTCTGAAACCAGTGAAACTGTGAGAGAGACCATTGACGTTGGTGAGCACTTGGTGTTGGACGGGGAGTACCAGATCCCATTCACAGTCCAAGTGGGGGAAGAATCGTTTTCTTCTGAAGTGGCATCTAGGTCGTTTCGGGTGGAAATGAACTTGGTGACCCCGGATCATCATTATACGTATTCAAAACCGGTAGAGATCCACGAACAACGGTCTCCGGAAGAGGTGCACGTGAAAAGACAATATCACGGTCGGGCGTACCACTTTGTGTTCAACAGCCCCATATGCGTGGACAGGGAGTGGGCAGTCAAGTCACTCGGTAGCCAGGCGTCGGTCTCCTTGACGTTGGTTCGGTACACTAGTTTCAGAACCCAAAACCTGGACCGATACTTGGTCACCAAGAAAATCCCCTTGTACCGGGGAAAAAGCTGCCAGATATCGGTGCCGACTAAGAAGCTATGCCTACTCCACAAAGGGTTCAAGACGTGTGCCGTGTCCTGCTGGTACCACCTCGAGCTCGCCCTTCTGGTGGACGGGAAGATTCTCAGGTTCACGGTTCCGGTGGAAGTACGGCTGCAGTCAACGGGTAGCCTCCCCCCTTACGAGCCGTTTGAGTACCTCCCGGAGTACAGGGCAACACCAGCTACTAACAGTGATTGATATTTGCGACATTCTAGTGGTTACATTCCTATAATACATATATACACTTATTCTTCATCACTGTCTTCATACCCCGGTATTTCGTCGAATTTTTGCACCTTTTGTCTCTTGATGGAGTCGTCTTCCTCGCGAGGTCTTTTAAGCTCCTCCCGCTTCGGCTCCTCGTGTCTCAGTCTCTTGTTCTTCCTGTAGTCCCGTATTCTCGGGCACGCCTTGACAATTTCCTCCTCCGACACCCCGTCCTGGATGCTCACCAACACTTTTTCGACCACGCTGATGTGGTTCCCGTTGCTCTTGTCGTCTCGGAAGCGGAGCATCTCCCAGAACCCCGGCCGGTTCGGTTTCTTCTTGCACTCGACAATTCGGCCCTGCAACGGCTCGTTGAGCAGCTTCAACAGCTCCCAGTCGGCCGGGGACAAGTGCAAGCGGGTGAAGTCGTCGTAGTCCCTGCCCCCCTTCCACACCTTCAAGTTGATCACGTCGGGGAGCGAGTCGTAGTCGGTGTAGGTGGAGTCGGGGTCGCGAGGGTCCATGTCCGGGTCCTGGAACTGGTTGAACACGAGGTGGAGCTTGTAGTCGACGGTGTTCTCCTCGGCCGGCTTCCACTTGAGGAGCGTCGGGTCGGTGCCAAACACGTAGGGGGTTTCGGCACAGGTGAAGATGAGCCCGTCGGACTCGTGGAAAAGCTGCTCTTTTTTGCTCAACACGTCGTCGGCCCGGTACGACGAGGTCATGAGCTTGAAGCTGACCTTGAACGGGAACCGGGGCGAGTTGACCACGTCGGGGTTTTTCCGCTTGAAGTTGTCGAACGGCTTCATCACCTGCTCGGTGATGTAGCCCAACCGGGTGGGCAAGAACCGGCCGGTGATGTCCTTGCCGTTGACGGCCAACGCGTCGAAGATGCAGTAGCGGAGGTACAGCTCGCTGACGTTCTTGTTTTCCAACACCAACTCGCCGTCGAGGAGGGTCCCGTGGTGGAACGTCTGGCCCTTCGACTCGTCCAACGTCAACGGGAAGTGGATGTGGGGGATGTGGTAGTAGTCGTTTTCCCGGGTGACGAGGAACACGCCTTCCCCTCGTTCGGGGTGGTTTATGATGAAGAGAAGGCACCGGAGCCCGTCGCTCTTCTCACACACGTAGTAGTCTTTCTTCAAGAGCGTTTCGTTGAGATGGTGTCGTTCGAAGGACACGGGCTGGGAGCCGGGGAAGTTCGAGCTTTTGCGGCCGAGGAGGTCGGCCACCATCATCCTGAGCTCGTACGCTTCTTCCCGGGGGAGCTTTTCTCCCGGGATCTGGGGCATGTCTCGGTCCAGTAGTATCATTGGGGAAGTGCGATTGCGAGAGCGAGTGAGGGAGTTGATAAGAGTGGGAAGAGTAGAAGTTGGCAGACAAGTAGGCAGACAAGTATGTAGTATGTAGTATGTAGGTAGTTTAAGTATGTAGTATAAGTAAATATGTAGTATGTATGTAGTATGTAGTTTGTATGTAGTATGTAGTTTATATGTAGTATGTAGTTTGTATGTAGTATGTAGTATGTAGGTAAGATAGTGATGTGCCGACGATGAAAGCCTGCAAGAAGGGAGGAGATTCACTGAAAGCAGTTCAGCAGCCTGTCCCTTGCCTGTCTAGTAGAACTGCTTGTACACTTCCATGCAGTCCTGCATTGCATTGAGCTTGAGCCAATGAACTAAGCTTTGTATGGATATATGCTATGCCATTGGTGGCTTCAGTTCTAGAGAAGCTGAATCAATGTTGCCGTTACAACCCTTGAAATGCTGGATTGTGACTGGATACACTGGTGGTGTGGTGTATGAGATCGAGCCAGACCTGGGCGGAATTCGTAGTCAACATGATGTCTACTACGATCACTTACACTCTCCACTCTATTATTGTACATTCTTAATTGTCCACTTTTAATTCTATATTCCTAACTTTATCTTTAATCCTGCACGCTTATGCCTACACTTTTAATCTGATATTCCATTACTTCTATACTACTACTATTCTCTTGATTCTATACTCTTTATTGTATACTCTTAATCCTGGACTTAATTCTACATTCTTAACGCTACACTCTTAACACTGCACTATTAAGCCTACACTATTAAGCCTACACTCTTAATCCTACTCTTAATTCTACCACTTAACGTTACATTATTAATCTACTCTTAACCCAACACTATTAACGCTACATTATTAATCTACTCTTAACCCAACACTATTAACCCTACACTATTAATCCTATACTCTTAATTCTACTCTTAATTCTACCCCTTAACGCTACATTATTAATCTACTCTTAACCCAACACTATTAACCCTACACTATTAATCCTACACTCTTAATCCTACTCTTAATTCTACCCCTTAACGCTACATTATTAATCTACTCTTAGCCCTACACTATTAACCCTACACTATTAATCCTACACTCTTAATTCGACACTCCTTAATTCTAGACTATTAATCCTACTCTTAACCCTATTAATAAACTCCTAACGCTACACTTTTAACTCTACACTATTAACTCTACACTTTATTCTATATCCTTAATTCTACACTAAGCCTACACTCTTAGTTCTACACTTTATTCTATATCCTTGATTCTACACTATTAATCCTACACTACTAATCCTACACTCCATTACTTCTACCCTCTTAATAGTTCACTCAGAATTCTACACTCTTAATCGTTCACTCTAATCTATACTCCATTATTTCTACACTTAGTTCTACACTCTATTAATTTTACCCTCTTCCATCCCACTCATCCAGGCCCATTTGCCTCCTATTCACTCATCCGTGCACCAATCCTACCGTTGCAGCAATAACAGTGCAACCTACACCCTTCCTACACCCACCTTCACTTTATCCATCCTACACAATTAATCCTACCCTCAACCTACACTCTATCCATGCACGCTATCCATTCCTCCTCTCATCTTCATCCCATTATCCTCTCGTCTTCATTATCCTCTTCATCCCCCCACTCCATCCCTCCACTCCATCCCCCTATACACGTTGCCTAATCTATCACTACTATCTAGTATCCCAAACTGCTCTCCGCTGATCGGCTCGTTGATGATATGGAGAAACTCCCGGCCCGTGTCCCTGTTTACCTCGAGCCTGTGGTAGCACGCCTGGCACACCGTCTGGCCGTCGGTCTCCCGCCAAATGGGCGACACGGTACCCCGGCACTTGTCACAAGACCTCACCACCGTCTCCTCTGATTCGTGACTCAAATACTCCCGGACCTGGTCGAGATAGTTGAGGGCCCTCCGGTAGTTCCCCGTCACTTTGGTGACCCCGCTCTTTAGGATGTCGTCAAGGAACATCTGGATCAACGGGAGCACTTCTCGACTGGTGGGGTTCCTCTTGGCCGTGTCCCGGAACGAGCGATGCCCATCGGGGCTCTCGTGGCTGGTGCAGCATACCGATGGCTCGAGTTGCAAATTGCTATTGGCTTTCGACTTGACTTCTCGAACACTCACGCCAAACCCGGCGTCCACCCCGCAAGTGACGTGGAACGGCTGTCGACACACTCTGCACTCCATTAGCGACCCCGATCGGTGGCATTTGGTGCATACCCGGCCCCGGTGCACCACCAACACCTTGTTGACGTTGCGGATCTCCATCGTGTTGTTGAGAAGCTCGATGCACAACTTGGACCGCACCGCTGGGTCTGGCGTGTTGATGATGGTTTGCACGTACTTCTTGGTGTTGACCCGGCTGTACTGCACCGACGGCTTGAAATCAACGTGTTTATAGTTTAGTATAGCACACTGTAGATGGCACCACTGGCCCGTGTCGTACACGGGCTTGAGGTACCCGCCACCGTGGGCACAGAGACAGCACGTGTAGTTCAACTGGAAGAACGGGGTCATGTCGTTGATGCAGCATTCGCAAAGCCATTCGGTGATGGGCCTGATCGACGCCGGGGCCGTGATGCCGGTGCACGAAAGGTGGACGGTGATGCCACAGGCTCCACACGAAACTCGGTCGGCCGGCTTGCTGGCAGCGTCCTGGCACACCGAGCAGTGGGTGTCGGCCGGTCTGGGCGACGGCGTGAAGGAGGTAATGATCTGGGACAAGTCACACAACTGCCTGATCTTGAATTGCACGAGGAGGTTGTCCACTTTTGCGTCAAGGCCCGGGGGGTCAAGCGACTTACCGTCAAGCGGTTGGCCTAGAGACTTTTCCTCGGGGATCTTGTAACCAGGCGAAACAGGACTAATAAGGTGAGCGACCTCGTACACCTCCTGTTCAGGCTCTGGCACCGGCTCTGGCACCGGTTCTTTAGGGGCTTCCAGCTTTGGTGCCGGTTGTTTAGGCTCAGGCTTGGTAACCGGCTTCTTGCCCTCCTTCTTGGGCTTTTTCTTAGGCGTCTCCGATGGGGGCGTGGGGCTGGTCCGTTTCTTCTTCTTTGGGTCCGGCTTCCTCTGTCCCGACGTCTCTGCAAGAATCGCTTCGGCGTCTCGGAGCAACTCGTACTCGATCTTGCGCTTGCCGTTCTTGTTCATCTTCTTCTCGACCTCGACCGGGTCCTCCCACACCACGGCGTACCGTCGCCAGAGCCTGGCACATCGGAAACAGAGCCCCGTGAGCTCACGGCCGGTGGTGGTGTTGTCGTGGCCCGTCAACCGGTACCACTGGGTGCTGGTGGTTGTGCCGCAATGTTTGCACACAAACGACTTGCTGGCGGTGTTCTCCGAGTCGTACGACGAGTCGTCGTCGTGGTGGAAGTACTTGGCCTTGGCCTGCGACTCCTTCGGCTCGGCCACCACGTTCTGCACCTTCTTCTTGAGCCGGCCCTCGAAATTCCCCCAGATCAACCGGCCGTTGGCCGTTTTTTTCCAGAGATAGTAGAACCGGACGATGCTGGAGCACGGCACCGTCTTGACCATCTTGTACACCGGGTAGAGCTCCGAGCCGTACTTCCTGACCCCTTCCTCGAAAAGAGCCACCTCTTTCTTCGAGAGAATCGGCTCGTTGATCGACTTTTTGGTGATGTGGGCCGACGCGTCCATCGCCCTGAGGTAGTCCCCTTTGTGGACAAAGTAGTTGAGGAGAATCCGGTCGACAAAGTTTGGCGAGTTCGGCGACAATTGGAGCCGTTCAGCGATCGGGGCACACTGGGCCACGTAGTGGTCGAGTTTCTGGAAATTGTCCTCGATGTCCTCGTCCAACGGCTTCCACAAGAGCGTCACGGTCCGGTCGTCAGACTCTTCCTCGCCGTCGTCGACTCCTCTCTCTACATACCCTTTGGGCCGTGGCTGGAGCCACAGAGGTAGCTCTTTTGCCGGCGTGTCTCGGTACTGGTCAGGAATGGGCAACCGTTTCCCGGTATCGACCAGGGCCGAGCTCCCCTTCTTCTTCACCGGCTCGCGGGCGTCGTAGTATACGATGGGGTGGCCCAGGCACTCGGGGATGTGCGTAGCCTGGTGCTTGGCCCCGATCCGAGTGGCTGCCCGAGGATATGGCGACCGGTCGTCCAAATCCACCGCGTCTTCGAGCTTGCTGTGCATCCCGAGGTACCGCATGCACCACTCTTCTGTGAGCCGGCGGTCCTCGAACAGAAGCGGGTCGGAGCGGAGAAACTCGATCGCCATGAGCTCGTATTTCGGCACCACGTCGCTCGGTTTGGCGATATCGGCCGGGGCGTCGTTCTCGTGCCCGTCCACGTCCTCTATGCCCCCCGGGAGCTCGCTGCCGTTGCACAGCTTGTTGTCGTGGCCCAACATGAGGATCTGCTTGTCCTTGTACTGCCGCAAGTGCTTCTTGGTGCAGGTCTCGCAGTGCCACGAGAACCCCCGACTGGGTTTCTTCACGAGGGGCGGGTCCAAGCAGTTGAGGTGGTAGAACCGGTGGCAGTCGGCACACCGGACGCTGTCCTGGGTCGAGCACCACTGGCCACACGTTTCGCAGGTGCAGGAGTCCGACTGGAAGCCATTGACCAAGAACTTGGTCATCTGGGGCTCGATGAAGATGTACTCGTACCGCTTGTGCAACGCCGTGAGGAAGTTGATGCTCTTTTCGTTCTTGCCGACCTCCAAGAGGTACCGGGTCGAGATCACGTCGTAGAACTTCATCATGTACCGGTCGTAGAGCTTGTCGAAGAAGAAGCAGTTTGGGGTCTTGACGAACTCGTCGAGGCTGTCAATGTCCTGTTTGTGCTTGACGGTGACAATGCCCCGGAAGCTGTTGAGAGGGCAGGTGTCGGTGTGCATCGAGGCGTAGAGAAGCCGGGAGTCGGGCGAAGACTTGGAGATGTCCCGGGGCCGGTAGAACCACTGGATTTGGAAGTGGACTGCCAGAGCCGGAAGCGTAGAGGGAGAGGTGTCGTGGTGCAAGTGAGCCGAGCCGTTGGTCGACTTTGGTTCGGTCAGGGTCTTTTTCTCTGGTTCCCTCTCAAACCCCATGACTCGGCCCACGTAGTACGGCTCTCCCGGGGGCTCGGATACCATGTAGATGTAGTCCCCCTTGCGCAAGCCGAATTTGCGGCCCTTTTTCTGGTGGTAGTCGGTGTGGATCGGGGCCTGGTTCGGGCATACGAGCGACTGAGCAGCAACGTCGAGGTACGCCTGGTGGAGGTCGAGTTTGGTGGAAAAGTAGTCTATAGGGGCCGGCGTGGGCTGGTGGTTCAGCATGCCGTGGCCCAAGTCGGTGGCTGGTGGGGTGGTGGTGTAATGCAGCCCATTGGTGGTGGAATTAGCAGCAGATTTGGCAGCATTTGGCGAGGCCGTGGTGGGGGTTAGCGACGAAGATTCTCCGGTTTTTTTTGGCAACCCGTGTTTGGGTTTCTTTTCTCGTCTGGCATTTCGGTCTTCCTCTTCCACCACGTCGGCGTACGACTTGTTAATGGTGGCTTTACGTTTGGGCCTAGACATGGTGAGAAATTTTTTGTGAGGGAGGATATGGGGCCATAGAGGAGAGCAGGAGAGGGAGGTGACAACGACATGGGACGACGACATGGGACGTGGAGCGGGAGAGACACGATGGAGGAGCCGGCAACGGCAGAGTTGACGGGAGCAGAGGAAGGTATGAGGATCGGTGGGTATGGTAGAGGTGGGCCTGCTCGCGGAGCGAGAGGTCGGGCGAGGCCAGGGCGAGCGTGGTGGTAGCTAGTGCAATGGTGGGTGTAGTTGTATTTGTATTTGTGTAGCTTAGCTGTGGGTGTAGTTCTTGTCTTGTTGGGCAACAAGTGGAGTGGGTGGTGTGTGGAGTTGCAGCGTAACTGCATGGTTGCATTGGAAGTAGTTGAGCCATTCGTGTAGCTGTTATGCTTGAGGCCGTGCAACTTGGCAGCAGGCATAAGGATGTGCTTGAGCTGATATTGTGCCAATACCCGTTGGACTGGTTTGACTGGCTGGACTGGGTCAGCAAGTATGACCACAGTGGTCACGGTAATAGTTTGGTGGCCAGTATTGGCTCCGAGGTATCTGGCACCAATTGCTTGATCTAGTGATGTCTGCTTGCCAACGACACCGATCAGACTGCTTGCAGTCAGTTTCTGTGTTCAGCCTGCTCCCCAATCAACCTCTCTAATCTCTCGATTTCTTGTATATCACTGGCATTTCTCAACCGCTCCATCAAGCTTTCCTTAGACCGTTCGTCTAGCTGCACGAAATCTTCAAGCTTCTTCCCCTGCAAAAGCTGCTGGCTCTGCTCCCTCTCACGCCTCGTAACTGGCTGGCAGTCGATGGTTTGCACGCTAGGGAGAAGATGGATGAGGAGCAACCGGTAGTTGCTGAGGGTCGTTATCGGGTTCTGGAGTAGTAAAATATGCTGCAAATCGGGGAACTTCCAGTCTAGCACATCCTTAAGGGTAAAGTTGCAATTCGTAGCACTAAGGCACTTGAGGTGAGGCATTCCTTCCGGCTCTAACCGGTAGAACTCAAGGTTATTGTGGGCAATTAGCGTCTGTAAACCCGGAGCCTGCACGTTCAACTCGATGAGCTGATTGTCGGTGAGGTCTACCGCAGGAAAGTCGGGGAGAAAGTCGACATCGCTGAGTCCGAGGCCCCGTAGTTGGATGGTGACCTCTTTCGTGGGGCTTAGGACTACCGGGGCCGACTCTATGATGGAATTTGTGAGTTTCATTGCCGGTGAAAAATTTTGTGCCGAAAAAAGTTCTTGAGATAATCTGGGGTGCACGGGGGGGACCGTTTTGTTCACTAGTGGTGTAAGTCAGTACCACGGTGGGGTGTACGAGCTGGGTAGTACAAGCTGGTGGAGGTGTGCTGGCCGAGACGTGATAGTCAACGATATTCAACGGCTTTGAGTGGAGAGTAACCGGCTGGTTTTGTGAGATTGTGTGCAGGACGCCTAATTGGCTGCAAAGTTTAAAATTGGTGACAAAGAGTACAAGAGGTGTTTACTCCGGGCTGGCTAGCTATAGTGTTTAACCACGGCGGGTACTTAGTTCGGTGTGGCAATGACAGTTCTACGGCAGAGGACGATATTCATTTCTAATAGACAATCACACAGCTAACGCAATTATTGATCACCTCCCAAATACAGTGGTCCACACAGTATAGCTTACTCTCGCCCCAGTTCAGCTCGTTGAGGGGGATCACGTCCATGTTGATCAATTCGCTCTCGTTCCTATTCAACAAGACCGGGGGCTTGTCGAATAGTTCTTGGGGGATATCGCTGAAGTAATCGCCCGTGATTCGTTCGCCAAAGGAGCTGTCCGACACCTTGCCCGTGTAGATGCGGTAGTTGCACCGG
Source organism: Yamadazyma philogaea (assembly GCA_003706995.3). Classification (NCBI taxonomy): domain Eukaryota; kingdom Fungi; phylum Ascomycota; class Pichiomycetes; order Serinales; family Debaryomycetaceae; genus Yamadazyma; species Yamadazyma philogaea. The sequence continues at coordinate 90,681 of PPMV03000033.1, forward strand.
TCCCATCGAGCAAACGTACTGCTTTCAATGAGGTTCCCGTTGTGGAGGATAATCTTCGTGAGCACACCCCCCTGGCTGAGGTCGTAGAGAAAATCAATACCGTACTTGAAATAGTTGTGAAACTTGAGAATCTGCTGGCTGGCATCGCTGGCCTGGCGGAGCACCGACAGGTGGATCAGCATTCGCAGGTCGAATTTGTTGAAGTAGTCGTCGGGTGGTCCAAGAAAGTTCACGGTTTCTCGTTGGGTGGTGTGGCCGATCTTTGCCAAAAACGTGCCAGCAGGATTGTTGCCGGAAGACCGGGCTAGCTTGATGACTCCTTCGGTGATGTTCACCGACACACTGACGTCGTCCCCGTCACCAGCCGTGGTGGGGGTGTGGTCGGGGGTCGTGGCCGAGCCAGATGCTGTGGTGGAGAGTTCGTCGATGAAGCTTAAGTAATCGGTGCCGTTGTACACAAACACCTGAGAGCACGGGATGTCGTGGGCCAAGAGGTGGCTCAACAGCCGGTCGGAGCCGTTTCGGATAAACCTGCCCACGTCAAACTTGAAGGTTATTCCGGGATAGCTCAAGAGATAATCCGAATTCACAAATTGTCCCGGGTACGTGGGGCCAAAGATCTTGTTGTAGACGTCCCGGAGGTTTAATCGGTTGACGGAGGCGAGGTTGATGTTGTTGTAGATGTACGGGAAGTGGGTGAGGTCTTTGAACTGGATTAATACGAGCTTGTCTCGCTTGAAGAGCAAGTCGAGGCACAAATCTTTGATGGTGATTTTCACGGGCACGTTGAGATAATCGGATTTCGAGTAGACAAGAGACATGTCGTGGTGCTTGAACCGGTTGACCACATGGTGGAGAGAATCGTTAAGGTGGACGGAATCGATGCCCTGACCGGGAATTAGCGTTTGGCTCATGGGGGTTAGGGAGAACGCGATGAGCACGTGATGGGACCCTTATCGTGATAGGGTGTCGCGCGACATACGACACAGATAGTGAAGCGCACGTGAAGCGCACGTGATATGGCTGATCATGCCCATCGGTGATGCAAGCTAGAACAGCACACATCTCCGGCAATTGGGCAGTGGTTCGGATGAAGGTCAGGTGTGGGTTACACGTTAAGTCTTATTAACGTATAGTGGATGGCTGAAAGCCCAGGAGTTGCTAGTTATATCAAAGAAGTTATGCTTACGACCCGGATGTTCAAACTCAGGCCAAATGGCCAAGTTGGCTGCCGAAGATGTGCCTACTTTAATATTAGCCAGGCTAGTAAAAATGTAGTACGTAGACAGAATAATGAACATGATTCTTAATGTCGAAAATGCTGTGAGGTACGGCCGGAATGGCAAAGACCATCCTTGGACCAGACAATAAGGATGTGGTGAAAAGTTTAATTGAATCTGAACTTTATTCAAATGAAAAATATTTGTGGTGAGAGGGTCTGTGTCTGGTGTCTACTAGGGGCAAGTATATTTGGCAAATTTCAACAGTGCACGGGAGAATAAGGGACTAATCGTTCTAGAGAAGGAAGATTAAACGAAAGAGCTCTGATTTTCTCGATTGGTATCTTTAAACGTCGAATGACAAAGATATGTAATACTGGTGGAAACCTGCTACAACTTTAGTATTTCACACTCGTCGCTATTCTATCAAGAGTATACGGCTACCAGCATAGTCCAGTCCCAGAGACAGCAAGGTCTAATTTCAATACAGTTCAATTCTTACTCAAGTCAATCTTACATCCGCAAACTGCATTGCACTACACAAAGAATATTGTTTACTGAAGTTAGCGATATTAGGGAATAATATTGTTGATGTTGAATAATAATATTGAGGTAGCTAACATTCCAAAAGCTAAATTAATAAAGTAGAATGGCCATCAATATTGTTCGGACTTGGCGTCATATTTCACTGGTAGTAAAATAAGCCCGGCCTACGCCGCGACGGTCTCGTTTACTCCCCCTCGCGGTAGCACTAGGGCGGTGATGAAGCTAGATCTGCCCTGCAGTAGATGAGCTACAAAGAACCACAAATGTCTATAAACGTGGGTATATACTTGGGAGCACGGCTATATTCCACTTCTACAAAACCAAATCGTGACCCTTCAAAATTCATCCTGCTTACAAACTACCGTCCGGGGACGCAAAACTGGTTGGTTAATTTGCAGCCAACCGACGAACTGGCGTGGTGAGAAGAGCAGAAAATGGAAACTCACGAAATTTTCACTAATATTAATACAAAGTTAATGAGTTCCAGAAAGGTATGTTCTGCTCCTGTTAGCGAGGAACCACGTTCGTCACTGCGTAAGTCTAGCTTTCGTAAAGACGCTAGTGACTTAATTGAGCCTTTAGGTTTTTCGTTTAAGACGGTTTCTATAAAACATGGATTGTCTCCTGAACACTCGGATCCTTTTCCACTTTTAGCTCCTCTTTGTGTACAAGAGACCTCTTGGAGATTGCTTCTAAGACGGAGATAATACATAGCATTAATGCCTATTTTGAACCTCGAAACATTCAATTCAATGAAAGTGCGTATGATAAGGCCTTTTATGAAGTACTTGCAGCCTTTACATCGCATTACGGAACTGGGCTCCGTCCTGTGAGTGTGTTTGCATCATTTCAGACGTTGTCTGCATCAACCAGTGCAGGTTATCCTTTTAAGCAAGGAGAAACCAAATCTTCATCCAAATCTGAAATGTCTAAATTAGTGAAGAAAAACTGGCGAAGGGTTAAACAAGGAAAGAAAATTCTCGTTTCACCATGTTACGGTAGCACAGGGCGTGTCATTAGGGGCGAGAATAACCCCCGTTTGGTCTATTCAGGGTATCTTAATGTTCTTGAGGCTCAGTTCACAGCTCCTTTCTTCGGTCTAAACCCGGCTTTTTGGGTTGGTCTTACAACTGGCACGACTTCGGTCAAAGTACCGGGAAGTTTCATGATCGTTTAGCTAGAGGTGACACATGGGTCAATATAGATTTCTCCTCCTTTGACTCAACAGTTCCTTCGATGCTAAGTAAAGATGCGTTTGATATAATTGCAGCGTGTATGGATTTGACAGAAGAAGATGCAATGTTGTTCCAGATTGCGGCTTACTTTATCAGAACACTAATTGTGGTATACGATAAAGTGACGCTTAAACTGAGAGGTATTCCTCGGGTAGCAGCTTTACTCAGTTAATGGGATCGATATGCAATATGTTGGCTTGCTACTATGCTAAGAACATGACGTTCGATGTTGAATTCAATTCAAACACTAGCATCTGGTTGGGCGACGACAGTTGTTTATCAATGTTTTATTGTCCAGATAAGGATACTATACGTAAAAAATGTCTTGGTCGGTCTTCAGATCTCGGTTTGAAAGTCAATGAAGATAAAACGTGTATCAGGACTCGGTATGATAGAGAACCTATCTCCTTCCTCGGAAGAGAGTACTACTATAGAAAAGGTACTCGGGGTTAGCCCCAGAGTAGCTATTAGCGCAAGGCCTTAGAGAAACGGATAAAACATTCGAAGATGTAAGGCAGAGACTAGTCGGTTTTGCATGGCACTAGAGTTTTATAGTACATAATTGAACAAATCGATAGAACACAATCTCCATTGATACAGTAACACCAATAGATTGCACACCGGTAGTTCTTCGCAAGCTCACAACCCGAAATTCGCCTGGGTGTGCGTTTAAATTCGCTATTACGAAGGGAGAATTAACTAATTGACTTAAAAATTCGGGGTCCACTTTATGAAGCCACATACCTGCAATAGAGAATATCGAAACAAATTTATAAAATTGTATCTTCACTATATAAAAATTAGAGATTTTTAAATTCGAATACTGAAAGGAGAGAATTCACCAACTGGAAAATTCGTGGGAAAAAATAAAGGTCGCTTGGAAACAAAATCAATGCGTACCAGTAGTAAAGTTCGTCTTTCAACAAGACAATTCGCCAATTGAATATTACATATTCAATTAGAGAATTCGTAGATTACGTATTCAGAGAGGAGCTCTCTCTAAGCATGTAGAAAAGAATTAACAGTGCTGAATAGACTTTGTATATATTAAAAGATGTAGAATTTGCAGCCTCAGTAATTCTGAGTTAATGATTCCTTATTCAAGAGCTTTTCTCGTTTGAGCCTGTCCTTCATAAGGTACTAGAATTGCTCAATAGGTATGAGCTCTGGTAGAATAATCCCTTAATTCGCATATTCCATAGCTGGGTTTTTGGGAAACGAATTCTGGATCTTGGTACGAATTTGGTGAGAGGATGGTATGAATTTGAGAAATTTAGCGAGGGAATATAACCTTTACCGCGAGGATCTGGCACTAACAACGGTGCGTCTTGATAATTTTAGACGTTATTTCTTATCCTATATAAGCGAACTATTAAATATGGTAACCAATTGAAAGGTTTGGAAAGTGACTTCGTTATTCTCTGGGTGACTCTTCTTCGAAAAAGGGTTGGGAATACTGTATATTAATTGACGATATTATTAATATATATAACGAATTTTAGACCAGGAGCGAATTCACTATAATAAGCTTAGCACCAGGTATAACTATTTAATAATTGATTGAACATATCTCAATAATCCCCATTAGAGAATTCAAAATGTCGCTGCGACATAATCTGGTGACAAGTGCAATTCTTTTTGGTTGTAACTGTACACGGATTCCGTTTTGATACCGGTAGTTGACCGGTTCCAGACATACAGGAAATACCCCACTGATGCAATGTCGTTGACACGATCTCGAGTCGCGAGTTCGTCTACTTCTTCACTCAGACAAAATGAGTGCGGCACTTATAGGATCCAGAAGGATTACCGGCAGAACAATGAATACGAAAAGCTTTACTGTAAATATTCATTATACACTACCTACGTTAGCTTCTATAGCAGTGCCATGCCGCAAATTGAAGACCACCTATTCTCAACGCTCATTATCTTCCCGATCTGCAACTACTCTCACCGTAAACCGTGCATCGTAATACGAATATGCACCTTAATTTCATCTAGTCAACAATCTCCGAAACGCAGCTAAAGCCGGTAGCCCTTGTTCCCGCCGCACATATACCCACCGTACATCGCACCTTGATACGGTTCCGTCGCAGTTGGGTATGAGTTTCACCCAACTGCGACGCTGACATAATCAGCCAATACGCTGTCCAGCAGCGTTACCTGAACAAACCCTTCTTTTTAGGAGTTTCTTCTCTGGTGCTGAAGATCGAGTCGACATCCGAGTACACCCGGGTGAGTTTGTGGTCGTCATGCTCGTCGTGGTCGTGCTCGTCGTCACTCTCTTGATACATGAGTTCCGACGGCAAGGGCGATCTGTATTCCGATGCAACCTGTAAACTGTAGTTGGGCTTAAAGACCGGTTCGTTCTCCATCTCCTCGCTGTGGATACTAGCGGTGCGCATGCTGGGGTTGTGCGTGCTACACGCACTGTGACCCGATAGGATCGAGGACCCACTGGGCGCGGAGTTGTCGCTATCTCTGCGCCGGGGTTTACCACGAGACTTGTGGTGGGTTCTAATGGCCTTGTCGATCTCCGCCGGCGCAAGGGACGATGGGCGGCGGGACTGGGAAATCAGAATGGCGTCCAAGTTGGGCAACTCATCGATCTCTGGGTTAACCAAATGGCCGGCGCCGGGGGTTGGCGGTACGTGCGGGGGGTTGGTGGTTGTCGGGGTGGTTGTCAGGAGAACCGAGCTTTTTCTGGACCGGTCCCGGTCTGAATGTGCGTTCGTGCTATGGGATGTTTTACTGGTGGCGCTTTTGATGCTGCTTTGGGAACTGGTGCTCTTGCTACGGGGGGTTTTGGATCCTCTCCGGCTGGATTTCTTTTTCCCTTCCTGGAGCCGTTGCTGGGTTTGGTAAGAGACCGCCGGTAATAGGAATAAGCTCATGGGGAGGGTGTGATAGGTAATATGACGGGATATTAACAGGCGGATCCCGGTGTCGCTTTATATGGTCTGATTCGGTTTATCTCCCTGAAACAAAAAGCGGGTCCTGCCCTGTCGGGATTGGTCCTGTATTGAATGTTTGATCGTTTGTTCTGTTATTAGAACAAAGGGCCCATTATTTTCTCGTTGCGGTAACGATTCCTGCGGCGGGGCTCACACTACAAACTGTGAACGTGGCGGGAGTTGTCAAACACCTAGCCAAACACCAGTAGTCAGCTAAACAAGAACCCTACCCGTTTCCTCAAGAAACCGGCGTGGTCTCTCGGTAGTACAGCGTGGCCCTCCGTAGTACAACTTTTCCATCGGCAACTTTAGCCTACATTTACTGATGATACGAGGCTCGCGCAGCGCAGGGCGATCTCACGCATCGATCTTGCCCTACCCAATTAAGGATGCTAAGAGCCGCGCAATTGGTTACGCAGAAGCAATTTATTATTGTTTTCGTCTTGTTCGATTGTTTCTTCGCTGCGGTGCGCGAATGCGCACCGAACAAAAGGCGAAGGGTTCCTGGACAGTCCGTTTGCGCAGCTCGTAGTCGTCGAACATCCCGTACCGCTGGCGGTCGAACGAGCAAATGCCCGCGCGAAACCGGCCCTTTGTGTCGGTCGGCCCTTTGATCGGACGACATTCTCTATTGTTTCGATCTAACAATCAATTTTGGCTGGATCTAGTAAGTGGCCTAGACTCTGTGTGGGTGCATGACTCGTCCCTGTGGGGCGGCCTGCAATATCCTAGAGGGGATCACGTAATCTGTAAGTAAGGACGTTTATCAGGACGGGTAATCAGAACATTTCTTTCTGCTAACGGTTGTTGCCCCACTTATGCCCCGCACGACCGTGAGTCAATTGGCTGCAACTCAGTTGACGGTATTTGAATACTGTAATACTCGTACGTGGTAACTGAGGATACAGTCGGGCACCGTATAGTAGTGTATATTTGCCTTGTTGGTTGTAGAGTAGTGTAGATTAGCCACGCTACGTGGACTAGCGTGGAAAAGTCTTAGTACCGCAGAGTAAGCAGACAGTGAGGTCCAGACAGGACCTTGTCAAGGATGCAGTAATAGTCCGCTATTGTAATTGAATGCTGTGTTTCAACAATGTATACAAGTGTCAACATTCGAGATGTAACGGTTTTTCGATCTGAAGTATCAGAAGAAGTTAGAGAACTCCAGTTTTCCAAGCCAATAATGATTGAACGAGTTAAACCCCTAGCAGTCTTCAAAACTTGGTAGTTTATTGTTAAAATTGTAGTTGCTGAAATATACGAAGCAAGAGATCTTGTCGATGTTCAATCCTCTGAATGGACTATGCGACAAGCTAAAATCTACAGCTGGTGGTATCCAAACCCTGTCGCTAGGTTTATCCAACTAGAGCCAAGAGAATGAATAATCGGTTGTTTTTCAATAAATAGTTTAATCATTTTTGGAGCCATTGCACAAGACGCAGGCTTTGTTGTGTAGTCCGTCATCGCAAGTCAACAACTCGGGTTAAATTGCAAGTTAGGAGATCCCTGCTAACGGATATAATTGCAAGCCGGTGTTAACTTTTGCCAGAGATTCTTGTGTCAGTTTCTGGTGAGAGGAGCCAACGTAATGCCATTGTTTCAAATTCTATTCGTTAAATGTTTTACCTCTTGAATTTGCTATTTTATATAAGGCTTAGATAACAATAACAAGATAATAATATATATCAATATACACGAGAGATTTAGACAAAACAGGTAAAGGATACTCTTTGCATGTTAGCTTATCACGGATACGTTGATAGTAACGGTGAAACGTTCATCTGAAATTTATTCACACCCGAAACACATGACAGTTGGAGGGATTGGGAGACGTTTAATCGAATTTTGAAAAGGGACCTAAGAGAAGAGTCAGGAGAAAGAAGAAGAACACAAGAATAATAGAAAATCAAACAAGCACGCCAGTATGTATGCTTATGGACTATATATCATATATACAAAACAGACGTAAGGAAGAGGAATAGAAGGAAGAAGCTAAAGCAGAGTATGTTTCACACAAGACGTTCATTAATCAATGGCTAAGACTAACTGTCAATGGCTACAAATACAGACATCAAATTATTTAACCAAAGTTTAAATCTAAATCTGCAATTATTCCGTTAATACACCTAATTCATTATATTTATATTATCTGCCTTCTCTGCTATGCAGGGGACGGTCTCTTAAATCTTTGGTTATTAACTGTACTATTTTCTAAATATTTTAGATGAATCAAATATTCCATCTGATATAACCAAACCACTAAAATATATACGATTAGGTATGTTTATCATATTTCTAACTATTTAGTATACTCTTATATTTCAAAGATGAAGATATATTATATAATACATCTCCCTTCAGGGCATATATCTATTTAGTTTTTATAAGTTTACATACGCTCCCTGCTAGCAGGGAAACTTAAGTATGTACGGGTAACTATTTGGGTAAAAGTCGCCAAATAGTTATGGACATTGCTAGTTTTTCGTGTGAGTAAATCCTGTCAAGCCAAAATGCCAACTCTACCATGAACCAGGTTGTCGATCAAGTTAAGCATTAAAGTTGATTGGGAAATGAGTACATTGTTCCATTATTCAACGTATTTGCCCACCTGTTTTCCATCTCTAACTCATATTAGTACTGACAAACTTCATTTATGGTCCTTATTCGTCTCTACTATTACATTCATTTATTACTATTATTTACTCTCCTCTGGTTCCTTTTCATTTTCACTACCGGTATTTGGCGTAGCACTCACGGCCTCAAGCACCTCGTGGTCTGGTTGCGGTTGGGGCTGCTTCATCATCGCAACCCGGGCATCAGTAGACCTAATGGGCTCAATCACGTACGGTTGATGGTCATCGGATTCCTCATCATGGTACGTAAACTCCCCGATTTGGGCCAAATCAGTGCCCATCAACTCTTCATCCTCGTGTAACCGAAGTCTAAGCTTGGGAATCCAATCCATAGCATACAAGATAATTGCAGTTATGCAGAACGACCAGGCCCCCACCGATACGGCCCCGGCTAACTGGTACCCCAACTGCTTGTAGTGGTGGTTAATCCAACCACCAGCAATTCTGGTGCTAGGGTCGGCCGCAACACTGCCATCGGAAGCCACCACGTAATCAGCAGCGAAAAGCCCCGTCATCACTGATCCTAAGAACCCCCCAACCCCGTGCAACGCAAATACATCCATTCCATCGTCAATGTGCAAGAAATCCTTCAAGTCAATCGCTAAATTACACACAATCCCGGGGACAATGCCAAACGCAACCAGGAAATACACTGGCACATACCCGGCTGCTGGCGTGACACACACCAACCCGGAAATGGCTCCTAAACACAACCCCACCGTCGACCATTTACCCCCAGTTCTGAAGTAGTCCACCACCATCCACGTTAATCCTCCAGTGGCTGCGGCGATGTTCGTGTTCACGTTAGCGTACCAAGACCGGATACTGGAATTGCCAGTGGAACCCCCGTTAAATCCGAACCATCCAAACCACAAGAACACGGTCCCCAACACAATCAGACTCACACTATGGGGCTTGTACCTTGGGTTCTTCCCATTAGCCACCGGATCGTGCCTTTTGCCCAACACCAACGAGTAGGCCAACGCTGCAAACCCAGAGTTTTCGTGCACGGGTCCTCCACCAGCATAATCCAAGGCCCCCAAGTTGAAAAGCCAGCCGTTGGAGCCCCAGGTCCAGTAAGCAATAGGACAATACACCACTGTCAACCAAATGAACAAAAATACCATCATGGGGCCCAACCGGGCCCTTTCGCATCCGGCCCCCACCATCAAGATGGCAGTTACACAGGCGAACATGCCTTGGAAAAAACAAAACAAAATGTCGGGCACCGTCGTGACGACCCCTGGTGCCCCTAAAACTCCTTTAAGACAGAAATTACTTAACGTGCCCAAGAACACCGACTCGGACCCTCCATGGGAAAACACCAACGAATAGCCCCAGAAAAACCAATGGAACGTGGTTAAACAAGCAGCCATCATAGAAGCCCACATCAACGACAAGGCGTGCTTCTTTCTTGAAATCCCCGAATACAATAACCCAATTCCCGGGACCATTATCCACACCAACACCCCAGAAACCGAGACCCAAACCATATCGGCCCGGTCAAACTGCTCGTTTAAATCCAATTTAAAAACATCACCCCCAGTACCCGTACCAGGGAAATCACTGGCTGTAGCATCACTCATAGTCCTGACAATGGCCGTGATATTGGGGGTTGTCTGACTTTATACTTCCTCTAAATATTTTTTGCAATCAAAGATAAGATAAGAGAGGTGCCGGTTTGCAGCCAATAAAACTGCTGCGCCAGAGATAACTCGATAATCAGCCACCTGCCCAGCACAGTTGGCTTGAGCCCCGCCCCGATTGAGTCATGCGGCTCGCGCATAATCAACACCTTCCCTAACGGAATGTCGCTGTCTTCAATTAGGCAAGTGGTGCCATTTGTCATATGAAGTGCTTACTGGATTGGTAGGGCAGTTCTAGAGTTTGTAGCCACGGGGAGCAAGCCCCTTGGAAGGTAGTTTTGTGAGAACCATCATGCCCACTAACTTTAGCCGTGTGATGCATGTTTGAATTACAATCAGTTGCGGAATTTCTCAGGTTCGCAATTTTTTTCTACATCAAACTGTAACTTTTCTTGCAGGTTGGCCGGAATGAAAGTGCCTCTCTAAAAATTCATTTCCTCAAGCACGTAAAAGATTGTTGCACAAATTCTCACTTGAAAGTGTAC